>LZPO01027802.1:18779-44522 GCA_001675575.1 Neotoma lepida | reverse complement strand
TTTGTGTTTCTTTCTGTCTCTTAAATAAGTAAACAAGTAAATAAATAAATAGGACAATAAAATTTTAAAAATGCCAAAACAAAACAAAAAGTCAATAAAGAAACAAAACAACATGGAGTTTACTTTGTGTTAGTCAACTGCTGCTGGGCATAAGAACTCAACTAGAGAGTGGTTGATATACCCAGTGATACTACATGTGAAAAGATGATTTTTCATTTCCTAGCAGGTCTCAGTTGCAAATAATTTCATGGTTAGGGTTGGGACTTTGCATCCACTTCTCTTTTTCTAGCTGGAATTTCAACTGGTTTGTATCTGTGAAGGTCTTCTACTTGTTGGCAGTATTTCTTTGGTTTCATATATGCATCAATTTCCTATTACATATAGAAGAAACTATTTCCTTGAAGTCAACCATCACATTTGGCTATTACAATCTTCCTGCCTCCTCTTCTACATAGATCTCTGAGCCTTTAGAGGAGTGGTTTGTTGTTGAAGACATCCCATTTAGGACTAAATGCTCAAAAGTCTCTCACTCTGCACATTGTGCAGTTATGAGTCTCTGTGTTAATCCCCATCTACTTCAAGATGAAACTTCTCTAATGGGGATTTGGTTATGCAGTTATCTATAGGCATAGCAGTATATCATTAAGTGTAACTTTATTACTATACTCATTTAGCAGAATTATAGTAGTACATTTTCTATGAGGCACATGATCTATCTAGTTTCAGATTCTTGGCCACTTTAGCAATATTATTTCATGGAGTGAATCTTAAATACAATCAAAAAGGGTTGATTACTCCTATAACATTTGTGCAATATTGCACTTAGTATGTCTTGCAGGGTTATTTTTAAAAATGCAATATTGTCTTTTGTAGGTTTGAGTTACCTGACTCAAGATAATTGTTTCTAATGCTATTTATCTACAAATACTGTAATTTCATTTTTCTTAATAGCTGAATAATATCCCATTTGTGAAAACTTAGCACATCTTCATTATCCACTTATCAGTTGATGGACACCTAAGCTGTTTCCACTTTCTGGATATTATGAATAAAACAGCAATAAACATGCATGAGCAAGTGTATCTTTAGTAAAATGTAGAGTTCTTTGGTTATATGTCCAAGAATGGTATAGTTGGATCTTGAGGTAGATCAATGTTCAGAATCCCAAGGAATATCCATACTAATTTCTACAGTGGCTGTAGCCAGTTTGTACTCCTGCCAAAATGAATAAGTGTTTCCCTCTCTTTGCATCCTCATCAGTATATGCTCTCATTTGTTTTTATTAATCTTCCTTTTCTGACTGAGATAAGATGAAATCTCAAAGTACTTTGAAATATACATTTCCATGATGGCTAAGGATGTTGAACATTTCTTACAGTATTTATCAAATATCTGTGTTTTATCATTTGAGAATTGCTTTGTTCTGTACCTCATTTTTAACTGGGTTAATTGTTTTCTTGATTATTTTTTTTATTCCGTCCCCTATTGGATGTATAATTGTTAAGGAAAGATTTTCCCATTCTCTAGAGCACCACTTTTCCTGAGTGATGGTGTTCATTGCCATGAAGAAACTTTTCTGCTTCTTGAAGTCCCATTTATTAACTGTTGTTTTAGTTCCTATGTTATTGGTTTTCTGTTCAGAAATTCCTTTCCTATGCCCATGAGTTCAAGCCTATTTGCCCACTTCTTTTCTATCAGATTAAAAGTTATGTTGAGGTCCTTGATGAATTTGCAGTTGAGCTTTGAGAAGGGTAACAAAAATGAATTTATTTTCATTCTTCTATATGCACACAACTGGTTGGACCAGCCCGATTTCTTGAAGATGCTATCTTTCTTCTGCTGTGTATTTTCACCTTCTAAAAAACATCAAGTGTGTGTAATTATTTCTAGGTCTTCAATTCTATATCTACTATCATTCCAATATCATGTGNTTTTATTACAATAGATTTGTAATAAAATATAAAATATATGATGTGAACTCTCCAGCAGGTTTTTAATTATTCACAATTCTTTTAACTATCCTCCTTTGTATGTTTTTGTGTGTGTGTTTCCATATAAAGTTGAAGATTAGATTTTTTTTCAATTTTTGTGAGGAATTTTTTTTGCAATTATCATGGGAACTGAATTAATTCTGTATATTGATTTTAGTAAGATGGTATTTTGACACTGATGACAATAGGCAAAGTTATAGCACTAAGTGCCTACATAAAATAACTGGAGATCTCTAATATTAATAACTCAATGACATATTTTGGAGCCTTAAAAATGGAGAACCAATATTAAAAAAGTGTATATTGGTAGAAATAATCTTACTCAGGACTGAAATTAAGGAAATAGAAACAAATAAAAAAGTAACAAAATTACCAAACTAAGAGTTTGTTTTTTGAGAAAATTTTCTCAAAGAAAATCAACAACATTGACAAATCCTTAGCCAAATTAACATAAGTTTGAAAGAAAATATATAAATTGATAACATTATAGATAAAAAGGGAGGCATTTTAACAGAGACTGGAGAAATCCAGAGTCATGAGGACATACAACAAAAATCTGTATTTCACCAAACTGGAATACATATAAGAACTGGTTAAATTTATTGTTGTATACAACTACCAAAATTATATTAAAATGAAATAATTATCCAGATCCATAACTTCTAGGGAAAAGGAATAAACAATTAAAAGTCTTCCAACTGAAAAAATCCTGGAGCCAGTTGAATTCAGTGCAGAATTCTACCAGACCTTAAAAGAACTAATGTCAACGCTACTTAAATTATTCTCAAAACTAGAAATTGAAGAAATGTTTAATAATTCTTTTCACAAAGTCATTGTTACCTTGACACCAAAACCACACGAAGAGCCAATAAAAAATAAAATTAAAGACTAATAGTTCTCATGAACTTAGGTGCAAAAAAATAATCAATAAAATATTTCCATACCAAANTCATCAAGAATGTATCAGAAAGATTATTCCCCATGATCAAGTTGTTTTCATGCCAGAAATGTAGAGATGGATCAACCTATGTAAATCAATAAACATAATCCACTATACATATGGACTTAAAGAGAAAAACCACATGAACCATCCTTTACATATAGGTGTAAATTCATTCATCAGACCAATGATGCCTAGATAGGTAAGGGAATCAATGCTTTCACAATTTCAAGATGGTAAAGATTAAGATTGTTTGATGATCTCAAAACATGCAGTTGTTATCTTCTAGTATTCAACACATATTCATGAAAAGCACTTTAAAGTGTAGAATAGAAGGAAATTTTATTTCACATAAAGATATTAGTATTAAAAATATAATGCACTTTCTGATGATTTGTTGCAAATATTACATTGAAGCACATAGAAATTTAGATGTTTAGTTTAGAAAGAAAATAAAAATCATAATTTTATTGGCAATATGAATTTGCATATAGATAATATTAAGACTAAACAAATAATTATAGTTGATACATAAACTGATTTATATTTCTGGGAATGAAATTGTTAATTGCAATAAATTATACTACTGAGTACCTAAACACTGCTAGAAAACAAAAAATTTCNCCAGGAATTAATGATAGTAACTTAAAATGTTAACATAAGAAAGCAGAAAAGNNGCAAAGCATGCAATGATATTAATGAAGCTNTCATGAGACATTCTGAATATACAGAGCCTAGAAAATTTGCAACCACAATGGTACAGAAGAAATGCTAGTTAGAGTCATGAATATCCTCTGTACATCTTCCCATAGTAGCTACAAACAGAAAGTGTAAAATTTTAGTGAGGTATTTATTATAATAGTGTAAAAGTGCTTAGAAGGAAAGGTTTAAGGCTTCTGTGTGTGGTATCAATTTATTCACATACGAATCTAAAGGTCAATACACAAGAGAATTTATAGCAGCTTTCTAATCAGTCCTGATAATAAATTGTTTATCATTGTTATGATAATAAAAATGAACTAAAACAATTATCATATTTTCTAAACTGTATTAAAATTGTATGTGGCATGTATTATATACAAATCTTTCACAACATTTCTTTGAAATAAATGATTTCTATAAATTTTATAGCAAAAATCCTGAGTTCACACACTGGCCATTTAATGAGATAAAATTTTACTTAGTATGAGTTATATTCCATTAACATTTCTGAGCAAACCCCTACTCCACCAGAAGCCATGCCAGCCACCATGTAGGAACCCTGTCTGTGCACTACCCCCATTCTCTTAGTGTCTGCCCAGCCTACTCCTGACAAACCTTCCTTTTCTCATTACCATAGCCCTGCCTATAACTCCAGCAGATACTGCCTATAATTCCGCTCCACCAGAGGCTACGGCTGAACATTTCCACTTGCTCCGTGCCTGTACAGACAACCCNAAACTACCACTTTCCTCCTCACCATACCCCAGCCCACAACTCTGTTGGAAATCCCCTGATCCAGAGGCTGCATCACTCTCAAGATTCATGAATCCCCCACACTTTCCCAGTTCCCTGTTACCCTATCTCAATCCCCAAACCACTCCCCATTATTGTGGCCCAAATGCCAATTCAGGCAGAATTCCCCTGCTTAACCAGAGGCCAGCCCTGCCATCAGAAGCCCAGCCCTCAATATAGGTGGAGTTCCTTTGCTCAACCACAGGCAATACAATCCAGAAGATCAGAGAGGAATCAGAAACCAAGGAACAAAACAGCTATCCAAAAAAGACAAACTCAGAAATCATCACCTAGACCTGTAATCACCCCAAATCCAGATGCCTAGATGNCAGTGTAAGAACATAATCAACAACAGCAAAGCCAATATTTCACCCAGAGCCCAGCTATCCTACTACAGCAAGCCCTGAATATTTCAACACAGCTGAAGCAGAAGAAAGTGAATTTAAAGTCAATTTTTTGAAGATGATAGAGGTCCTCGAAGAGGAAATGACTAAATCCCGTAAGGAAAGTCAAGAAAAAACAAACAACTGAAGGGTCTTTTACCTGGGATCTTTTTTTTTTTTTTCAACTTAAGTCCAAGTGGACCAAAAACCTCAACATTCAACCATACATACTGAACCTGATAGAAGAAAAAATATGGAATAGCCTTGCACACATCTGCACAGGAGTCAACTTCCTAAACAGAACACTGATAGCACAGACACTAATGTTGACAATTATTAAATAGGACCTCGTTAAACTTAAAAGCTTCTCTAAGACACAGGGCACTGTCAAGAGGAAAAAATGGCAGCTTACAGAATGGGAAAAGATTTTCACCAAGGGCTAATATACAAACTATATGAAATCAAGAAACTAAGTATCAACAAACCAAACCATCCAATTAAAAATCCTGTACATATCTAAATAGAGAATTATCACTAGAGAAATTTCAAATTTCTGAGAAATACTTAAATAAATTTTCAACATCTTTAACAATCAGGGAAATGCAAATCAAAACTACTTTTTAGATTTCATATTACACCTGTCAGAATGATTAAGATCAATAACATAAGTGGCAGCTCATGCTGCCTAGGATTTGGAGTAAGGGCCACACTCCTCAATTGCTAGTGGAAGTTAAGCTTGTACTGCCAGTATGGAAATCACTATAGCAGTTCCTAAGAAAATTGGGAATCTATCTACTTCAAGTTCCAGCTACACCACTCAGGCCTATATCCAAAAGATGCTCCATACTACCACAAGGACACTTGATCAACTATGTTCACAAGGACTTTATTAATAATAGCCAGAAACTGGAAACAACCTAGATTTTAGTCAGGCAAAGAATTGATAAAGAAAACATTGTATATTTACACAGTGGACTATTAGTAAGCTGTTAAAAAACATCATGAAATATACAGGCAAATGAATGGAACTAGAAAAACGATCTTCCTCAGTGAGGTAGAAAGACAAATATGATATGCACTCACTTATAAGTGGATATTAACTGTTAAGTAAAGAATAATCATGCTAAAATCCTCAGACCCAGAGAAGCTGAGTTACTAAGAGGGCTCTAGAGAGGATACATAGATCTCCCTCAGAAGGTTAAATAAAAATATATTTTGTGAGTGGGCTGGGGACAGATATGAATGGGAACAGAAGAGATCAGGTGGAGGAAGGAGAGAAAGAGGTAGAGAACAAAGAAAGATGTAGTCAAGTTTTCTCCAGTCTCACCTGGCCCTGTGGTCCTGCAGCTGCTTATAAAATAATCATTCAGAGGCTTAATATTATTTACAAAGTGTATGGCCTACAACGGCAGGCTTCTCGATAGCTAGCTCTTTTTTTTTTGATCAAACATTTTTATTAAAANATTTTCTATTCATTTTACATACCAACCACAGATGTCCCTCTCCTTCCTCCTCCCTCCCCCCAGCCTTACACCCCAAACCACCCCCATTCCCACCTCCTCCAAGGCAAGGTCTCCCATGGGGAGTAAGCAGAACCTGGTACATTCAGTTGAGGCAGGTCCAAGACCCTCCTCCTTCCACCAAGACTGCACCAAGTGTCCCACCATAGGCACTGGGCTCCAAAAACACAACTCATGAACCAGAGACAGATCCCAATCCAGTTGCCTGGGGGCCCCCTAAACAGTTCAAGCTAAACAACTGTCTCATGTACCCAGAGGGCCTAGTCCAGTACGATGGGGGCTCCATAGTTGATGCATTTCCACTAGTGTGTCTGGCGTCTCCGGACATTTTCCCATCATGATCTTGATGTCTCTGGTTCATAGAATCCCTCCTCTCTCTCATCCATTGGACTCCTGGAGCTTGATCTGGTTCCTGGCTTGGATCGCTGCATCTGCTTCCATCAGTCTCTGGATGAGGGTTCTATGATGACAAGTTATTCATCCATGTGATCACCGAAGTAGGCCAGTTCAGGCACCCTCTCGACTATCGTCAGTAGTCTAAAGTGGGGTCATCCTTGTGGACTCCTGGGAACTTTCCTAGCACTCTGTTTTTCCCTATTCCCATGACGTCTTCATTGATCATGATCTCTCTTTCCTTGCTCTCCCACTCTGTCCCTGTTCCAGCTCAAACCTCCCACCCTCCCATGTTCTCATCCCTCATCCCTTGCTCTCCATTACCCCCCCCATCTCTAGCTTGCTCATGTAGATCTCATCTATTTCCCCTTTTCTGGGTGATTCATAGGTCCCTAGGGTCCTCCCTGCTAGCTGGCCTCCCAGGAGCTATGGGTTGCAGTCTGGTTATCCTTTTCTTCATATCTAATATCCATTTATGAGTGAGTACATACCATGTTTGTCCTTCTGAGTTTGGGTTACCTCATTCAGGATGATATTTTCTAGNTCTATCCATTTGCCTGCAAATTTCATGATGGCATTGTTTTTCTGTGCTGAATAGTACTCCATTGTATGTATGTACCACATTTTCTTAATCCATTCTTCAGTTGACNGGCACCTAGGTTGTTTCCACATTCTGGCTATTATGAATAATGCTGCTATGAACATAGTTGAGCATGTGTCCTTGTGATATGATTGAACANTCCTTGAGTATATGCCCAATAGTGGTATAGCTGAGTNTTAAGGTCNATTGATTCCCAATTTTCTGAGAGACTGCCATATTGATTTCCATTGTAGCTGTACAAGTTTGCACTCCCACCAACAGTGGAGGAGTGCTCCCCTTGCTCCACATCCTCTCCAACATAAACTGTCATCATTGTTTTTGATCATAGCCATTGTGACAGGTATAAAATGGTATCTCAAAGTTCTTTTGATTTACATTTCCCTGATGATAAGGATGTTGAGCAATTCCTTAAATCTCAGCCATTTGAGATTCTTCAGTTGCGAATTCTCTGTTTAGCTCTGTAGTCCATTTTTAAATTGGATTGTTCAGTATTTTGATGCCTTATTTCTTGAGTTCTTGATATATTTTGTCAAATGTGGTCAGGTGAAGATCTTTTTCCATTCTGTAGGCTGTCCTTTTGTTTTATTGACTGTGTCCTTTGCCCTACAAAATCTTCTCAGTTTCAAGAGGTCCCATTTATTAATTGTTGCTCTCAGTGTCTGTGCTACTGGTGGTATATTTAGGAAGTGGTCTCCTGTGCCAATGCATCCAAGACTACTTCTACTTTCTCTTCTATCAGTTTCAGTGTAACTGGATTTATGTTGAGGTCTTTGATTCACTTGGACTTGAGTTTTGTGCATGGTGACACATACAGATCTGTTTGCAATTTTCTACATGTTGATAGCCAGTTATGCCAACACCATTTGTTGAAGATACTTTCTTTTTTCCATTGTACAGTTTTGGCTTCTTCCTCAAAAATCAGGTGTTCATAGGTGTGCAGATTAATGTCAGGGTCTTCAATTCAATTCCATTGGTCCACATGTCAGTTTTATGCCAGTACCAAACTCTTTTTATTACTATAGCTCTATAGTAGAGCTTGAGGTCAGGGATGGTGATGCTTCCAGAGGTTGATTTATTGTACAGGATTCTTTTAGCTATCCTGGGATTTCTGTTTTTCATATGAAGTTGAGTATTTTTCTTTTCAAGTCTGTGAAGAATTGTATTGGGATTTTGATGAGGATTGCTTTGAACCTGTAGATTGCTTTTGGTAATATTGCCATTTTTATTATGTTAGTCCTACCTATCCATGAGCATGGGAGATCTTTCCATTTTTGGATATCTTTTTAATTTCTTTCTTCAGAGACTTAAATTTCTCATAATACAGGTCCTTCACTTGCTTAGTCAGTGTTACAAGATGTTTTATATTTGTGGCTATTGTATAGGTATTGTAAAGGGTGATATTTCTCTGATTTCTTTCTCAACCCATTTATTATTTGTATACAGGGGGGGCTACTGATTTTTTTGAGTTAGTCTTGTATCCTGCCCCATTACTGAAGGAGTTATAAGCTGTAGGAGTTCCCTGGTAGAATTTTTGGGGTCACTTATTTATACTATCATATCATCTGCAAATAGTGAAAGTATGACTTCTTCTTTTCCAATTTCTATCCCTTTCATGTCCTTGTGTTGTCTTATTGCTCTATCTGGAATTTCAAGTACTATATTGAATGAATATGGGAGAGTGAACAGCCTTGTCTTGTTCATGATTTTAGTGGAATCGCTTTGAATTTCTCTCCATTTAATTTGATGTTGGCTGTCGACTTGCTGTAAATTGCCTTTATTATGTTTAGGTATGTTCCTTGTATTCCTGATCTCTCTAAAACCTTTATCATGAAGGAGTGTTAGATTTTGTCAATGGCTTTTTCAGCATCTTATGAGATGATCTTGTGNTTTTTTTTCTTTCAGTTTGTTTATATGGTGGATTATATTGACAAATTTTCATATGTTGAACTATCCTTGCATCCCTGGAAATAAGCTTATTTGGTCATGGTAGATAATTTTTTGATATGTTCTTGGATTCAGTTTGCCAGTAATTTATTGAGTATTTTTGCATCAATATTCATGAGGGAGATTGGTCTGTAATTCTCATCTTTGTTGCATCTTTGTGTAATTTGGGTATCAGTGTAAATGTAGCCTCATAGAAAGAGTTTGGTAATGTTGCTTCTATTTCTTAACCCATAGCTATTAATCTATGTATAGCCACATGTTCCATGGCTTTAACTGTGTCCCATTACATGCTGTTCCTTCGGCTGCTGGTGTCTCTTCTGCCTCTCTTTTCTTGTTCCTGTCTCTCTCTTGGATTTCCTGCCTGGAAAAAATTTGACTTGCTATAGACTAGAGCAGCTTCTTTATTAACCAGTCATAGCAATACATATTCACAGCATACAGAAAGACATTCCACAGCACTTCCCCTTTTCTTTCTAATCAAAAAGGAAGGTTTTAACTTTAACATAGTAAGATTATATATAACAAACAGTTATCAAGCAACAGTTATAGTTACAATATCTAGTCTGTGTCTGGCAAAATTAAAGAAAATATTCTATCTATTCTATATTTGTGAGTAAAAAAATTTATATCTAATTTATCTTTTATCATAAACAAGGAAAATTATAATTACATCTATTCTAGTCTTCAACTACATCAAAGACCCCAATGTAATCCAGACTTTGTATGTGACTTCCATCTTTACATGGCTTATTTTTTATATTAGTTTTACTGTCTCTTTAAAGACTTTATTTTTTAAACTATTTTTATATAACTGTCTATCCCCCTTTTCCTCTCTCTTCCAAGGCTATGTGCATTTTATACACAATGTAAACCATTTAGAGGTTTACCATATGAATCTGTCATTTGTGAATCTATTGCTTTAAACTGCAGCATGGCTAGGACTGAAACGGCAGCCTTGGTTGCTGGCTCTGCCCACATCCCCGACATGGTAGAGATAAATCACCACCAGCTTGAGAATCAAGGGACTCAGGGAGGCAGTGGGTCTATGCCTCTATCAAGGAGTGTGTAGCCCAGAAATCTTTTTTTGTTGTTTTGTCTGTACTAGCAAAAGCTAAATCCACCATGCAGTACACTGCATGGCTTGGGGACACCTCTGTGTACCATGGTGGGAATCCATCATGCTGTAGGTCAAGCCCACATGCCATGAACCCTTCATACTGTAGCTCACAGCTTGTCTGAGAGATCAAACTAGGAAGCTGCTTTTAGCTTCATTTCATAATCTTTTTCAGGTTTTGGGTGGAAATTCTTTTCATGTCTGAGCATCAAAAGTAATCAAATGTTTTCTCTGGTCCTGTCCAGCCTCCTGGTCCCTCAGCTGCTTATAAAATAATCATTCAGAGGCTTAATAGTATTTATAAACTGTGTGGCCTATGGCAGGCTTCTTNCTAGCTAGCTCTTATAACTTAACCCAAAATATTAATCTATGTATCGCCACATGTTCCATCTTTATCTGCTTTATCTGCATCTCATTGTATGTTGCTCATTCAGTGGGATGGGTCATGTACCTTCTGCCTCTCCTTTCTTCTTCCTGTCTCTCTCTTGGATTTCCTGCCTGGCTATAACCTGACTCACCATAGGCCAGAGCAGCTTCTTTATTAACCAATCATAGCAACACATATTCATAGTGTACAGAAAGACATCTCACAGCAGAAAGACAATTGGAATGGGGGCCATTTAGGGGAAAATTGGAAAGCTAGAGCAGTGGAAGCTTCCTGAAATCTATGAGAGTGACAATAGTGAGGAGTCCTACTAATTGAGGATATGGAGCCTGAACTGGACATCTTCTGTAACCAGGCAAGGCTCCCGATCATGGGACTAGGATATCACTCCAGCTACAAAACCTTTGACCCACACCTGTCCTGGCTGAAATATGTGCTGGTACTTGATGGCTTGAGCTTGTAAGAGTGGCCAACCAATTATTGGTCTAATTTAAGGCTGAAGCCACAGGAAGAACTCATGCCTGATACTGCCTGGATGGCCAGGAACTGAGAGCTGGATGGCTCAGAAACCTAAGGTAGAATGAAATATGACTGAGGGGAAAAAAGTCAATGAAATGAGATTGGAGCAATGTTTATCTGTTTTTTCAATTATTTTTTCAAATCACGTCACCACAATAATTGTAAGTGCCATTAGGTCAATCCCAGCTAAGTTGATTATCCCTTCATTTAGTTTTTTCCATTTTCAATGCATGCATTATGGAACCATACAGAGTCTTGACTCCCTTCATCTTAATATTGTTCCCCATTCTTAATGTGGAAAAGACCTTTTTTTAATGAAACCAAATTCCTCCCTTAATAATTGCCAGGTTTCTCACTGGATCTGCTGACTTTTCAGCTTTCCACAGCAGTAGAGGTATTCAGCGATAGCCCGCTGTAATCAGGAAAAGGCCTCACGTGTCTAAATAGCATGAAAAATATCAGACTATTTCATGGGACTGCCAGTAGTCTTAATATTTTCCAATGTTTTTTGTCACTCTGTGGTAGTTTGAATGAAAGTGGCACCTATAGGCTCATAAGTGGTGGCACTATTTGAAAGAATTAGGACATATGACCTTGTTGAAGTAGGTGTATCCTTGTTGGAAGAAGTGTGTTACTTGGATGGACTTTGAGGTTTCAAATGCTCAAGCCAGGCCCAGGATCTCTCTCTTCATGCTGCTTGCCAATCTGGGTGTCATACTCTCTGCTACTTCTCCAGCACCATGTCTGTCACATACTCCCCATGATGATGATATTGAACTAAACCTCTAAAAGTGTAAGCAGTGCCAAATTAAATGTTTTTCTTTATAAGAGTTGCTGTGGTTATGGTGTCTCTTTACAATAGTTTTTTACTAAGATACTCTCCTGTGACCAGACTTTATGTGGACTCTGTAGGAAGCTTTCAAGGGTACCTGAGGGGAAATGCTTTATAGTTTGGTATAGGCATTTGCTTTCTGATGTCCAAATGGGACTTAATGGGATGGCACTTGGCAAACTACCAGCTTCTCTGATTCATGTTGAACTCTTTGTATGTTTCTTTCCACATTTATTATCCTCACAGGGATGGCACTTGGCAAACTACCAGCTTCTCTGATTCATGTTGAACTCTTTGTATGTTTCTTTCCACATTTATTATCCTCACAATGGCCAACATATCACCGTCAGTCCTCTTTTTCCCACTGCTCTGTATGTAAATCATGGCCTCTAAATGAAGCCTAATTGTCAGTACAGATTTTCATTGGCCAGGTCTCATGCNTTACTACATAGTACTCTCAACTCATTCCACTGGCTACTTTTTCCTTGTCTCATTTCCAGCTACATGATACATATGNTGCTTTGTAGTGCTACGGCTACCCATTCTGGCTTCATGTGTCTATAAGAGGTGGGTGGTATTCTTCCAGTACTTTATCTGGCTTAGCTGTTGGTCCAACAAGNAGNTGCTCAGTGGATTTAAAAGACATTGTCCTTGGGATAGCCAGAATGGCTTTGGTGATAGGGCATATACACTTTGCTACCTTTGTAGAATTTGATTCTATGCCACATCAAAAAAAGATTTGGCCAGAAGGCCTTTTTATTCAAGCCCTTTTTTAAATAAGGTGCTTTTAAGTCACTGAAGTGGAACAAGTATGGACTCTACCTATTGAACTCTACCTATTGTTGTCCTAGGCATGTATACCAAGTGTATGATCCTTTCCATAAATGTTTGCTCAGGTTGTCTTTTCCATAATCCTCAGCTATAGTCTTGTGCACTACTGGTGACTTCTAACAGAAAAGGGATACTGGAGTAATTTTGGTCACGTAGCTGTTTAGCCTGTGCTACAATGATTTTTGCCTGTTCAAAAGCCTCTTGCACCTTTCTGCCCCAATATTATATAATACTCTTCTTTATCAAGTTATACAGATGACAGGAGGCTTAGTGTATGAAAGTCTGGTGGAATTGCAAGAGCTCCCAAAGTTTCTATAGCTCCTTTTAAGTTATGGACACAGGCTGTTGTAGTTTTTTTTTTTAATCAATAACAATACCATTACCATATATGTCTTATCAAACCATAAAATCTACAACAATTTTCAGCTGATCCTGGCCTGTAAANCTTGGCTGGATTAGTTTCCCATGCCTGTTCCTTTTAGATGCAGCTGTGTATTTTTTTGATGCTTTTATAGATTTTCAAAACACTCAGAGTTTAGCATTATATCATCAATATAATGAAAGGGTTGTAGAGGGGAGAGACAAAATAACAAAGTAAGGCCTCAAGTCACTATTCCCTGTCAAGGACTGGGACTGTGAGGGTAACCTTGAAGAAGTACTCAGACGGTCCACTGTTGACTGTTCCATGTTAATGCAAATTGGTCTTGGGACTCAGCAACTAACAGAATAATAAAAAAAATTAATAAGCAAGTTCTAACCCAACATGGACAGACCTTATCACATGTACTGGTTGTTCAGTTAAAAAACAGTATTTGGTAAAACAGTGTGGATGGGAGTAATACTATAATTTTCCCTTAATAACCTGCAGTGAATNTCCAAGAGCCATTTGGCATTTTCACNGGCCATATTTCACTGTTGGAAGGGCTCTATGCTGGGCAAATATTCTCTATCTTCTTAAATTCTCTAATGGTTTCTGGAATTTCTTCATGGATCTCAAGCAATCTATACTATTGTACCTCTAAAACCATAATCAGAATAGGCAATTTTATAGGTTCCTTTCTTGTTAGAAGATGCATAACTGGCTTGACCATATATGCTTTCAGGTGAAACTCTCCAATAGTGGTATACAGTCTATATAGCCCAGTGATGTATCCATCCTCAGAATGTTTCTTTCCAGTGGACAAATACCTTTTTTAACTTATACTATCTTATTCTCATATCTATCTTTTTCCCATTATCCGTGATGCTTTTGGGGATTTCTGTAAATTATGGGACACTCAGCTCCAGTATCCAGCAAAGCAAAAAGTATTTTGAACATTAGTGGGGGACCAATGAACCAGTAACTCAAATGGAGGCCTCCTAGGCTACCTTGTGAGAGGTAGTATGGGTGGTACCCACACTGGGGCAACTTCCTCTTGCTCTACAGCTGAGGAAACCAACTTTACCTTCCTGTCTTCCACTCATTTTAGTTCTTTAATACCTTGGTGAATTTCTCATCAGTCTAAAGAATCTCCAAAGACCCACAAATACAAAAGTTGACTTTCCATCAATATTTTAATTAGGAACTCTAACTTGGTGTAAATCTTGTGATATTTGTCCTCAGGTAAGCCAGAAAACTATTACCTCTGCTTTGCCTTTTTCTTATCTTCTCTAGGTTGNNCTCTGACTTTACAGGCACTCTTTACTCTTATATATGCCAAAGCTTTTCATACTTCATAAAGATCTTGCNCCACTAAAGGCACATTAAAGCTTCTAAAACTCGTTACAAGCCTTGAGGTTCCTGATAGACCAATCTTTATCTCTGTGAACATAGTTTTATCTACCCAGTGAACTGGGGTGCAAACACAGATTCTCTTATTCTTGTGCTATGTAGCCTTTGCCTTCAGGGAGGCATGCTGAGTTACATAAGTTAGTCTTCTTGCTTCCACAGCAAGCAGATTGATCATATGCACTGCCATGTCCCACAGTCTCAAAAGCTAGGCTGTGACAAGCTTTTTCATTAATTCTTTAAAACTCCACATTGAAGCAGCGCAAGCACTGAATATTTCCTTATTACTCTAGTTTCTTGCACTGAAGTATTTTGTCCACATATGCATGCTGAATTCCTGATTTTAACTTATTTTTCCTACTAGAGGTCAGACCCTACATATATCCTTATTACTGATGGGAATGTCTTTCTAAAAATGTGTTGCTCTGATTGGTTGATAAATAAAGCTGTTTGGCCAATGGCGAGGCAGAATAAGTTTAGGCAGGACATTAGAACTAGGGGAAGAGAAGCAGAGAGCAGAGCTGGGCAGACGCCATTCTGCCACCTAAAAAGCAACATGTAANGGCGCACAGGTAAAGCCACATGGAACACGTGGTGACATAGATTTATAAAATGGGTTAATTTAAGATATAAGAGCTAGCTAGCGAGAACCGTGCCAGGGCCATAGTTTAAAAATGATATAAGCCTCTGTGTGTTTATTTGGGTCTAAGCGGGCCGTGGGAGCCGGGCGGGAAACCGGACAAACTTTCATCTACATATTACCTTTACCATATTTTCTTCCTAACTCTAAATTCTCCCATGGATCCTAAGTTGTAGGATGCCATGAAGTGCTTCTAAGCATGAATCTTACCTTTTCTCTGTTTTCTTTCTAGCCCCGAGCCAATACCTCATCATCATCTTGTTTATCTAATTTATTAGACAAATCACAGGCTAATACAGAGGATGATAGCAAAATCCTTTCTTGTTGAAATTTGTGCTTTACACAAACAAGTTCCTACTTAACACCATCTCAGACTCAGATGCATTTCTACTTACACACAATACAGGCCAGGCAAACTCTGCTGCAGCTTGCCAAAAACTCAACACGTGTGCACTAATCTCAAAGGCTGCAAAATTTTCTCTAAACATTTAAGTGTTTCCAAGGAATCTCTGTATTCCCATGATGGACCCTAATTANCAAGCAGGCATTCCATTCTATACCACCCTGACTAAGACTGCCATACTGGGATTCTTCCTACAGACAATCCTAATGCTGATGTTTTAGACTTAATTGCAAGCCTCACCAGCCATAGCAAGAACCACACAACTGCTGCTCTCACAAAACAGTACACCAATACACATCATTCTGCAAAAGTTGACTATATCAGAATTCTCTGCATGGATGCTTGCCCATCAGGCTGCCTAGCCTCAGTTGTATGCTTTGCTACCCAGAGGAAGGACCATGCATTCATTTCCCCACAATTTATCTTGGGTTCCATTGTGTCCTTGTTCAGATATCAATTACGTTGTTTGAAAATATATTTCCTAAGAAGACACAACACACATCTACTCATCCCAGATAGAGAACTTATAATAGACCAAGGTACAGATACCACCAGAGTTCAATTTGCTCATCTGTGAATATTATTGGTGTTACTTATATAAGTATTAGGTGGGAGGTTACTTAAAGGAACAAAAATTACTCAAAGGCAGCTGCATCACTAAAAGCCCACTCCAGTGCAGATGACAGTTCACCAAGTCTGGGAATCTAGAGCACTCTGCATACTGGTCAGATATGTTGACAATGACTTTTCAGTGTGGCTCTGCTAGTCTGCACCTCTTCCAAATGTCTGGGCTTGTCTCCTCTTTATTCCTGGTTGCTTAACTGCTGTTTGGTTTTTATTTGCAGTTTGTTACTTCTGAGGGTGACTCGGCAGTATTTATTGATTACTGCTTGTCCTAGAGAAAGTAGTCAATTTCAGGGACTTTCTAAATTGTTTACCTTCTGTCTTAAAGACATTCCCTGTAGAGTGGAATATTTCAATAATGGAGGGAACTGCTTTAGAACATTGTAATCCTACATTCTGGGCCACGTAATCTCTCGACACTTAAAAATTCTATCTTTTACTTTCACTAAAAACAAAAGAAGGGGAGTTTTTGCTTGTGTAGATGGCTAAAAGAGAGTTCAAACCACTACACTTTCATAATTGCTCATGCCCATTTGAAATAATTACATGGTTGAAGTGAAAAGATATTCTCAGAAAATTNNTCCTTTTTGTCATAGAAAAAAGCCAATTTTAAAGAAAAGCTGTTCCTCCTAATCTTTAATNGTGTTTTATAAAAATGAGAAACACAGCCAGAGGAGAAAAGGGGTATATAGAAATAAAAACAATGTGAAGAAACAGTTTCTCATACACTTGAAGTTAGAAGTTTTCATTCTGGCATTTTGGTTAGTTGCTGTTGTTTCCCTTGAGATTCAAACATTCTATCCTATGGAGAAGCTATTTGAATAGCAAGTTAAATTCAAGTTAGCTTCAGGAAGTCCATGAAGCTGTCATGATTTATCAGGCTCTTCCCTGCCAGTGTAGGCAATAAAAGCAGAGAGTCCCCCCCTAGAAGAGGAAGCTGGGCTGCAAAGAAGACACTCAGAGGAGAAAAGCGACAAAAACCAATTTTACAAACCAACTTCCTAGAAGAAGCAGAAACCAACTGAACTGTCTGGATATAGTTTAGACCAGAGTCATTTGGAAAGGATTTTTTTCTAACCTTTAACCTACCAGTAGGTTGTGCAATGTGCTCCAGGTTTCCAGATTTTGTAAACTGTCACCTGTTGGGGAATATTATTTTAATGTGTGTTACTTTTGTTTATGTTGCATTTGTTTAATTCTGCGAAGCTGTGTTACTGTGCCTGTCTAAAACACCTGATGGTCTAACAAAGAGCTGAGTGGCCAATAGTGAGGCAGGAGAAAGGATAGGCAGGGCTGGCAGGCAGAAAGAATTACTCGAAGGAGAAATCTGGGAGAGTAGAGATATAAGAGTGAGAGAAGAAGGAGGACATCANGGGCCAGCCACCCAGCTACACAACCAGCAATGGAGCAAGAAAGAAAGATATACAAAAACAGAGAAAGGTAAAAGCTCAGAGGCAAAAGACATATTGGTTAATTTAAAGTTAAGAAAAGCTGCCAAGAAACAAGCAAAGCTAAGGGTGGGTATTCATAATTAAGAAAAATCCTCCACGTGTGATTTATTTGGGAGATGAGTGGTAGGCCCCTGAAAAGAATAAAAACCATCAACAACAGTCACCCATGCTGCAGTGGGCNAGGGCCATAGTTTAAAAATGATATAAGCCTCTGTGTGTTTATTTGGGTCTAAGCGGGCCGTGGGAGCCGGGCGGGAAACCGGACAAACTTTCATCTACATATTACCTTTACCATATTTTCTTCCTAACTCTAAATTCTCCCATGGATCCTAAGTTGTAGGATGCCATGAAGTGCTTCTAAGCATGAATCTTACCTTTTCTCTGTTTTCTTTCTAGCCCCGAGCCAATACCTCATCATCATCTTGTTTATCTAATTTATTAGACAAATCACAGGCTAATACAGAGGATGATAGCAAAATCCTTTCTTGTTGAAATTTGTGCTTTACACAAACAAGTTCCTACTTAACACCATCTCAGACTCAGATGCATTTCTACTTACACACAATACAGGCCAGGCAAACTCTGCTGCAGCTTGCCAAAAACTCAACACGTGTGCACTAATCTCAAAGGCTGCAAAATTTTCTCTAAACATTTAAGTGTTTCCAAGGAATCTCTGTATTCCCATGATGGACCCTAATTANCAAGCAGGCATTCCATTCTATACCACCCTGACTAAGACTGCCATACTGGGATTCTTCCTACAGACAATCCTAATGCTGATGTTTTAGACTTAATTGCAAGCCTCACCAGCCATAGCAAGAACCACACAACTGCTGCTCTCACAAAACAGTACACCAATACACATCATTCTGCAAAAGTTGACTATATCAGAATTCTCTGCATGGATGCTTGCCCATCAGGCTGCCTAGCCTCAGTTGTATGCTTTGCTACCCAGAGGAAGGACCATGCATTCATTTCCCCACAATTTATCTTGGGTTCCATTGTGTCCTTGTTCAGATATCAATTACGTTGTTTGAAAATATATTTCCTAAGAAGACACAACACACATCTACTCATCCCAGATAGAGAACTTATAATAGACCAAGGTACAGATACCACCAGAGTTCAATTTGCTCATCTGTGAATATTATTGGTGTTACTTATATAAGTATTAGGTGGGAGGTTACTTAAAGGAACAAAAATTACTCAAAGGCAGCTGCATCACTAAAAGCCCACTCCAGTGCAGATGACAGTTCACCAAGTCTGGGAATCTAGAGCACTCTGCATACTGGTCAGATATGTTGACAATGACTTTTCAGTGTGGCTCTGCTAGTCTGCACCTCTTCCAAATGTCTGGGCTTGTCTCCTCTTTATTCCTGGTTGCTTAACTGCTGTTTGGTTTTTATTTGCAGTTTGTTACTTCTGAGGGTGACTCGGCAGTATTTATTGATTACTGCTTGTCCTAGAGAAAGTAGTCAATTTCAGGGACTTTCTAAATTGTTTACCTTCTGTCTTAAAGACATTCCCTGTAGAGTGGAATATTTCAATAATGGAGGGAACTGCTTTAGAACATTGTAATCCTACATTCTGGGCCACGTAATCTCTCGACACTTAAAAATTCTATCTTTTACTTTCACTAAAAACAAAAGAAGGGGAGTTTTTGCTTGTGTAGATGGCTAAAAGAGAGTTCAAACCACTACACTTTCATAATTGCTCATGCCCATTTGAAATAATTACATGGTTGAAGTGAAAAGATATTCTCAGAAAATTNNTCCTTTTTGTCATAGAAAAAAGCCAATTTTAAAGAAAAGCTGTTCCTCCTAATCTTTAATNGTGTTTTATAAAAATGAGAAACACAGCCAGAGGAGAAAAGGGGTATATAGAAATAAAAACAATGTGAAGAAACAGTTTCTCATACACTTGAAGTTAGAAGTTTTCATTCTGGCATTTTGGTTAGTTGCTGTTGTTTCCCTTGAGATTCAAACATTCTATCCTATGGAGAAGCTATTTGAATAGCAAGTTAAATTCAAGTTAGCTTCAGGAAGTCCATGAAGCTGTCATGATTTATCAGGCTCTTCCCTGCCAGTGTAGGCAATAAAAGCAGAGAGTCCCCCCCTAGAAGAGGAAGCTGGGCTGCAAAGAAGACACTCAGAGGAGAAAAGCGACAAAAACCAATTTTACAAACCAACTTCCTAGAAGAAGCAGAAACCAACTGAACTGTCTGGATATAGTTTAGACCAGAGTCATTTGGAAAGGATTTTTTTCTAACCTTTAACCTACCAGTAGGTTGTGCAATGTGCTCCAGGTTTCCAGATTTTGTAAACTGTCACCTGTTGGGGAATATTATTTTAATGTGTGTTACTTTTGTTTATGTTGCATTTGTTTAATTCTGCGAAGCTGTGTTACTGTGCCTGTCTAAAACACCTGATGGTCTAACAAAGAGCTGAGTGGCCAATAGTGAGGCAGGAGAAAGGATAGGCAGGGCTGGCAGGCAGAAAGAATTACTCGAAGGAGAAATCTGGGAGAGTAGAGATATAAGAGTGAGAGAAGAAGGAGGACATCANGGGCCAGCCACCCAGCTACACAACCAGCAATGGAGCAAGAAAGAAAGATATACAAAAACAGAGAAAGGTAAAAGCTCAGAGGCAAAAGACATATTGGTTAATTTAAAGTTAAGAAAAGCTGCCAAGAAACAAGCAAAGCTAAGGGTGGGTATTCATAATTAAGAAAAATCCTCCACGTGTGATTTATTTGGGAGATGAGTGGTAGGCCCCTGAAAAGAATAAAAACCATCAACAACAGTCACCCATGCTGCAGTGGGCNTTGGAGTTGCTGCAAGTAACCCCTCACCCATATTCCTGTAAATAACCCCAATAAAACACAGTGGTTCATCAAATTGGATTTTAGTAGTGTCTTGGTCAGTGTTCTATTGCTGAGAAGAGTCACCATTACCACAACATCTCTTGTAAAGGAAAACATTTAATTAGGGTTGGCTTACAGTTTTAGAGGTTCAGTTTATTATCATCATGGCAGGGAACATGTGATATGCCAATGTGAAGGTCCTTAGACTTACTTGATTGGGCNCAAAGTAATATTACACAATTTGATTTGGTTATGAATAAACATAAATTCTTTCACTGGTAAGATAACACCATTTAACATCTCAAATTATTTTTATACATTTTATATAATTAATATTCTTTAATTCAATGTTTATTAGCCACATAATTAGACAAAAGTATAGTTTAGAAAACCAAGATCTGACAGAGGCAAAACAGGGAAGCTCAAACACATAGGAGAGTGATTCTGAGAGGGTTCTGAAGGAGGGCTTAAAATCACTATGCTCAAAAAATTGGATAAGTAATCATACATATTTATAATGTATGCATAGTATTAGAAGATTCTTACAGTTGGTAATTAGAAACTATAAAAGAATAAAATAGATATCAAATAACAAACATGAAAATTATAAACTGAATACATTGAGTTGTTTTATATTATTTTACATATATAGGCAAGAGAAAGACATAGAATTAAGTGATTATAACAGTCACTTTGCAAATAAAAACTACCAAGTAATCTGAAATATTTTATATTAAACTTTTTTTCTGTTCCTTGTTATAGATGTGCACAGCCTCTCACTGAAGCTAGAATATTATAATCAGAAGCTGTTTTAAGTAGATGTTTTCTAGGCTGAGGCTATCTAATATACGTCTACACAGCAATGGACAATAGTGCTCACATTATATGCTGAGGAGTCCTGGTTTGACTACACCTTTTCTCCTAGATGCTCCTCCTCACTAGAATTTCATATCTTATCTTCAATCTGAGTCAGGAGAAGGAAGGAGTATCTCCCCAAGAATGCAGTCCTCTTTGCATCTCAGTTTGCTTAGCATTATTCAGAGAATGATGTCTCCAGCATAAATTCAGAAGGCTGCTTTTGATATTGTTTCTAGGGTTCTGGCAGGGAAGAGCCCATGCTGATGACACAGTATGGCTTTCCAGTCACCTTTCACTTCCCTGGTGCCTTTTGTCTACATTTATTGTTGCTGCCTCTTTACTAGGAAACAGTCCTGAAGCATTGAAGTTTAACTAAGTGTTTGTTCATCTACTTATTAATATCGATGTAGATTGTGTTGTTTGTCCACTGTTATCACCCAGTGGTAGCATGCTGGGTGACTAACAGCTCCAGTTAAAAATCCAGCTCACATATAATCAAGCCTTTGATGGTTAGTTACATTCAAGTTCACCCTGCTGTTCTGAGGNCTGCTCTCCTTTATTATTATAGAAATCAAATATCTCACCACAGTTCCTTCCAGAAAACTTCTACTTTCATTAAACCCATTATCAGTTGATCATGGTTTGAGTAATGGTTTATTGAGCATTTTATTTATCTCTAGAGTATTTATAAGACCTTAGCTGTGTTGGTATTTCTGTAAAAGCCATCCTAACAAAATGAGTTTCACAGAGAACTGTCAATGGGAACAAAGTGGCAAGATTAGCTAAACACATCATTGGTGCCTGTGCTCAGAAAGAATATCTTCACTTTAGGTAGAAAACCATAAGATTGATTGTTAATTTGCCAATGAGCCAATTCCAAGGAGCTGTGGAAACCTCCTTTTCATCCTGCAAGTGGCTCCCTGAAAACCCCTGCTGAGCAGCAATTACTGGTTCAACACAAAGTCCCTGAAATGAGAGCAATGGCAATTACCTTGATTTGTCACAGTAAAAGCTTAACTATAAAAGCTTCTTTTAAGGCACTGAAATGAGGTAGTTTGTTGTAAGACCAGAACAATTTAGACAGTTGCAATAGAAAAAGAAAGGAGGCACACCTGTCTCTAGGCAAAAAAGGAAGAAGACTTNTCAACAAGGCAGGGCATAATGACAGAAAATTGAGTGCATATTTTCTGGGTACATGCATTGTTACCTAAAAAATTGCCCTACATAGAATGTTATTGACAACTAAAACATTTCAAGTCATCTAGTTTCATGATTGAGGATCAAAATCCAGGTTATTTTTATCTTTTGGCCAAGAGAAATATCAGATATCATGAAATTCGTTCCTTCTGCATTCAGGAATAAAATTTTCAAGTGAATAAAAATAATTTTCACAAGTCTCTGTCATAAGCACCAACTGGGATATAGCAGTGAAAATATACTGATATGCACCCATGTCTCTGGTTTAGAAGAGTAAGAATGAAAAAATTATACATGATATGTTGAGGAAAGTTTTAAACTAGTAAGAAGAAGATAAATTAATTATGGAAGTGAAGAAATGAGTGTTGGGAAGGGATGAATAGTTTTGATTGTCATGTGGTCTCAGAAAGTGGCTGTTTAAATACAAGGTTGAAACACTGAGGGAGTTAGTCATAGAGATACCTAGAATGATAGTCAAAGTAATAAGAAAATAAGAAAAGACATAATGCAAAATACTGTATGAGGCACAATGAGACAATTTTTACTAGCAGCAATGTGATTTTCACTGGAGAGTAGTTGGTAATTAGATAAATATAAAATATGGACTTGGAAGATTTGAAAAGGAGAGAATTTTATTTGTAGTTTGGCAAGATACCACTACTGAGGAGGAAAACAAAAAAAAGGAGCAAAATTGTCCGTTAAGAATGTCGTATATTTAAATAAGAGAAGGGAGATTAACCATCCTTGTCTAGTTCCTGACCCTTATTTTAAGCAATGGTACAGAATATAGTATGCTAAAAGAAACCAACAAAGCTATGCCAAGCTAATATTCAACAAGTGGTGCTGGCAAAGATTGACATGCACCTTCATGAGAAAGAAANTAGATTTGTGCCTTTTATCTTGCATCAAATCAACTTGAAAGTTAACCAAACACTACAATTTAAAACTTGTGACACTGAAAATGCTATAGGAAAACACAGGGAATGTTTTTAAAGACATTAGAATCTACTTGGATAAGAACTTACACAGTACAGAAACTTAAAGAGTACAAAAATTAGCCAAAAGAACAAATTGGTGGGAAAACATACAATTAATTTTTTTCTGCTCAGAAAAAAGAAGCTACCAACAGAGCAAATATAAAAAATAGAATTAGAGAAAAACTTTAACAACTGTATTTCACACAGGGGACTAACATCTAGATTTTACAAGGAAATGGAAAAGTAAGATATCAGAGAAAAAAAATCTGACAAATCACAAGTTGGCTAATGGAATGAATGGCTAGCTCTCAAAAAAAGAAATGCAAATGGCCAATATCTGCTTTAAAAAAATAATCAATCTCCCTAGTCATTAGGGAAATGCAAATTAAAACTTATTTAAGGAACCACCTCACCCCAGTCTCAAAGTGGTTTGGATGAGAATAGGCCACATAGGGTCATACATTTGAATACTTTGTCCCCATTTGGTGGAACTGTTTGGAAAAGGTTACGAAAAGTGGCCTTTTAGGAGGGGGTGTGTCATTGGGAGTGGGCTTTAGAAAACTAAAAGCCCATACACTTCCCAGTTGTCACTGTCTCTCTGTGTTGTGCTTTTGGTTAAAGATTTAAGCTATTAGATACTGCTATCACTGCCAGCCTGCTGCCATGGTTCCCAACATAATGGCCATGGATTCATACTCTGAAACACTAAGCCATATATACTGGCTGTTTTTTATGTCAACTTGACAGAAGCTGGAGTCATCATAGAGGAAGCATCCTCAATTGAGAAAATGCCCCCATAAGATCCAACTATAAGGCATTTCATTAATTAGTGATCAAAGGACAAGAGTCCAGTCCATGGTGGGTGAAGGCATCTCTGGGCTTGTGGTCCTGGATTCTATAAGAATGCAGGCTGGGCAAGCAAGGAGAAGCAAGCCAGTAAGCAAAACCACTCTATGGCCTCTGCATAAGCTCATGCTTCCAGGTTTCTGCCCTGTTTGAGTTCCTGTCCTGACTTCTTTTCATGATGAAGAGTGAAATGGAAGTATAAGATAAATAAACTCATCCTCCTCAACTTGCGTTTTGGTCATGGTGTTTTGTTACAGCAATAGAAACTTTAAGTAAGACGCTATTCTAAATAATCTATATCTCCTGTAAGGTGCCTTGATTATGGTGCATTATCACAGCTATAGGAAAATAATTAAGACAGTTATCATCAAGAAATCTTAACAAGAAATTTTGGAGAAGATTTTGGGGAAAGAAAAACCCTTATTCACTGCTGATGATAATGAAAATTAATACATTCATTATGTGAATCAGTGTGGCAGTTCCTAAAAATTAAAAGTAGAACTTCATCATGACCCTCCAGTACCATTCCTGGTCATATATTCAAAGAACTGCATATCTTAACACAGACAAACCTGCACATCTATATGCAAGGCATGTTGGAGTTATTGCCTTTTTAATGAATTGGCTATTTCTCATGGCAAACTTCTTATGTAATTACAGCTATGATCTCTCCCTTATCATGAACTTTCATAAAATGTATATATGTAATCTCGTGACTACATCTCAGTCTTAGGGACATATATATCTGTGGGAGGTTGCTGTATCTAGAATGTAAAAGAAATGGAAGTAGACTAGATGCCCATCAAAAGAAGATATTGTACATATATATGTAATATTATTGAATTATAAATAAAAAAATGAAGTAAGTCTTAGTATTTACAGGAAAATTTATTCATCTGGAGAGTTTAATATTAAGTAAGATGACTGTTGTATTTGAATAAGAATGGCCTCATAGACTCATGTGTTTGAATGCTTGGCCCAAAGGGAGTGGCACTATGCACTATGAAGAGATGTGGCTTTGTTGGAGTAGGCATGGTCTTGATGGAGGAAGTGTATCACTNTGGAGTCATGTTTTGAGGTCTCATACATGCTCACGCTACACCCAGGGTGACAGTTCACTTCCTGTTGCCTGTGGATCAAGACGTAGAACTCCCAGTTACTTCTGCAGCA
>LZPO01027801.1:59937-70604 GCA_001675575.1 Neotoma lepida | reverse complement strand
CCGTGCACACACACAGATACACCATGCACACACACACAGATACACCATGCATACACACAGATACGCCGTGCACACACACAGATACACCATGCACACACACACAGATACACCATACCCACACACAGATACGCCGTGCACACACACAGATACACCATACCCACACACAGATACGCCATGCACACACACAGATACACCATGCATACACACAGATACACCATGCACACACATATACAGTAATAATAAGTAAATTTGAAGGAAGAAAAGGAAAGAAGGCTTATTTAATACACAATTCCATAGGCTTAGGGCACAGAGCTCAGCTGGGGTGGTGACTTTATGACAGATGGTGTAGCATCATGATGGTGGCTCTTACAAGAGGGATCAGCCATATAGCAAGACCAGGAGGCAGAACAAGGGGCAAGACTTACTATTATAACAACCTTGTTATGAAAACTAGCCAGGCTCACAAGAACTATGTNAGATCCAAGACAGCATCTCCAGTGGCCTGACTAACTACCATGAGGCCTGGCGTTTCTCATGTCATCCCACTGCAGACCAAGCTCTCAATACAGAGGCCCCTGNGGTTGTATCCAAATTATGTATGGCGTATAGCATTGGCCATATTGACCTCATTGTAACAAAGTGGGGGCAGGGGCTTCAACCTACTGACCTAATGTGACCCACACATTTTTAGCAATAAAACTCTACTGGGACACAACGACACNTGCTCATTCATGTATCAACTACTGGTGTTTCTCTTTTATGAAGAGAGATGAGGATTTATGGTAGAGCCAATAGTCTGCAAAGTCTAAAGCATTTACTATTTGGCTCTTCATAGAAGAAGTTTGCTGACTCCTGCTCTAATCAATTCATTCTCTTTAAATTTTATTTTAATTTAAACCCTGGCTATGAGGGTTTGCTTTCGTGCCAGGTGTATGTATAGCCTACAACCACAGCTGTTCTCTCTGCCCAGGTCATACAAGTTACACAGGTGTCCTGGCTGGTTTTGTGTGTCAACTAGACACAGCTAGAGCCATCAGAGGAAGGAGCCTCAATTGAGGAAATGCCTCCATGAGATCTAGCTCTGAGGTATTTTCCCAATTAGTGATCAATGAAGGAGGGCCCAGGCCCTGGTGGGTGGTACCATCCCTGGGCTGCTGGTCCTGGGTTCTATAAGAAAGCAGAGTGAGCAAGCCATGGGAAGCAAGTCAGTAAGCAGCACCCCTCCATGACCTCTGCATTAGCTCCTCCAGCATCAGGTTTCTGCCTTGTTTGAGTTCCTGTCCTGACTTCCTTCAGTGATGAACAGCAACGCTGAACTGTAAGCCAAATAAACCCTTTCCTCCCCAACTTGCCCTTTGGTCATGGTGTTTCATCACAGCAGCAATAAAACCCTAAGACAACAGACTTAGATGCCTTGGTGGTACAGCGTGGTAATTCAACAAGGACCTTATGATTTCAGCTTTGGACTGGACATTTAAAGATAATTTTCTCCCAGCCCTACTCCAGTGATTTCAGGTGCAGGAAAAATAAGGAATTTGTTCTCTCTGAAGGGCAGCTCACTCCAGCATCATGTCNCTCTTTAATAGAGATGAGAGATAGGCACTCGAGGAATAGATCTTTTTCAGACCAAAGTAAGAGTGACTTTGACTAAATGAGCCTGAATTTCTTTTTTTATTAAAAATAGATTTTTTTCTCACAAAAAATATCCTGATTATGGTTTCCCCTATCTCTACTCCTCCCAGTTCCTCCCCCCCTCACCTCCTATCCAGATCCATCCCCTTTCTGTCTCTTTAGAAAACAAACAGTCTTCAAATGGAAAATAATAAANTATAAGATAAAACAAAACCTGACATATCAGAATAGGATGAAACAAACAGAAAGAAAAGAGCCCAGGAGAAGTCACAAGTCACAAGAAACAGAGACCCACTCATTCTCATACTTAGGAATTCCATAAAAACACTGAACTGGAAGCCATAATATATACTCAAAGGACCTGTAGAGTAAAAAGAGAGAACATATTATTGTTGTTGTTGTTGTTGTTATATAAATAACATATTATTTACAATAAAAATAAATAATAAGATTTTTTTTAAAAAAAGGGAAAGCTCTGACAAGACATTATGAGACAAGTAACCTCCAAAGAGGCTGCTGAGTTCATTTTCTGTTGGCATCTACTTCTGAGCATGCAGACTGCCCTGAACAGTAGTTTGTTCCCAGAGAGACTCCCCTGGAGGAAACTAAGTTTTCATTTGCAAGTGGTTATCAATTGGAGATTGCTTCTGGGTTAGGGATGGAGACATGTGTCCCTTCTCCTTTCAGCTCTAGGATTCTATCTGATGCAGACCTGTGCAGGGCCTGTGCATGCTGCCTCAATTCATATGAGCTTTGATCATGTTGGTTTAGAGGGCCTTGTTCTCCTAGTGTCCTCCATCCCTCTGGCTCTTGCACTTTTTCCTCTTCCACCGGGGTTTCCTGAACCCTGAGGGGAGAGACTGATGGAGACATCCCACTTAGGACTGAGTGTTCCAAGGTCTCATTCTCTGCATATTGTGTGACTATGCATCTCTGTATTTGTTCCCATCTGCTGTAGGAGGAAGCTTCTCTCATGGTGGCTGAACAGGCACTGATCTATGAGTATAGCAGGAATCATTTTAAC
Source organism: Neotoma lepida (assembly GCA_001675575.1). Classification (NCBI taxonomy): domain Eukaryota; kingdom Metazoa; phylum Chordata; class Mammalia; order Rodentia; family Cricetidae; genus Neotoma; species Neotoma lepida. Next base: position 67,948 of record LZPO01027801.1, on the reverse strand, counting down.
ACTACATTTTTTAGACCACTATTATTTGGTTTTCCCCTAGATCCCTGGGATATCTAGTCTCAGGTTCTTTGTCACCCAAGCAATGTTGGGTATGGGTTCCATCTGTGGAGTGTGCCTTAAGCAAATTAGACATTGGTTGGTTACTCCTGCAGACTCTGCGCCACCATTGCCCTAGCGTATCTTGCAGGCAGGACAGCATTGTAGATCAAAGGGTTTGTAGCTAGATTGGTGTTNATATTCCTTTTCTCCTTGTGTAGTGTGCAGAGTACCTTCCTGTACCAAAGACGCTAGCACACAGCGGTGAAGGCTCCATGTAGGCACCAGCTTGCCCTCTCCATGTTCAATGAATCATGCAGGTATTGTCTTCAGCAATGGGGCCTTGCTGTCAGCTTGTAGAGAGCAGCCTATGGTCTTGACAACATCCTGGGTTCCTAGAAATTGGCCCTGGGGTGTAGTTCAGTGGAAGACTGATTGTCTAGCATACTCAAGGCCCTAGGCGGGGAGGGATAAGTGGAAGNAAAAGAGGAAAGNAGAAAGGANGTTGGCTCTGAAAGCAGTTCTAGAAAAGGAGGTTACAGGTAGAGGGCCTGATGGAGTTAGAGCAGGTAGTTCAGGAAGACTCTTTGACTCGTCTCACTCTGATGGCTGCTTATTACCATACATTATATACAGGCTTTAGCATGCACCTCCATCTCATGACAAATGCCACCAATTACCCTTCACCAATGCTTTTGACAAACTACCTGAAGCCATTTGTAACAAGGCTACTTAAGCCAAATTGCATGGTTCCTGAGCCCATTTTAAAGAGGAGCTCCATGCTGCATTGCCTCACTGCACAGATACTCATCCTTACTCTTCCACATCCAAGAGCATTTGTGGGAACAGAGCATCAGAACCGTCAAGAAACTGCAAACATGCTTTAAATTTAAAATGCCTTAGAAGCAGAAGACACGCCTGAATTCTATCAGTGTGGAGACTGCACAGAGACCTTCCTCCTGTGTCTGTCTGGCTAGGAGGACAGGGTCCAAGCACGGGGACTTCTCACCTGAGCAATGCAGCACCTTGCCTAGAATACTCAGAACAGAAGGGCCACTGGCATAGGTAAGCCCTGTGTTTATTCTTGTTACAGTGGGACTTTCCCTNTCCTTTTTGCTGTCAAACTCATCTNAAGGCCCAATAGGCTTCCTCAGAGTTCTCTCCTACATAAGATTACGTTGAACTAAAGGGTGCACTAAACATCAACTCCAAACTTACCACCCAGGCTCCTGAGACCAGGGCAAGCCAATGTGTGGGCTCTGATGTTGACCATAGCTACCTCTGAGCTATTCCTGCTGCACTGACAGTTTCTAAGATGTATGAATGAAATAAGAAATAAGATCTACTGAGCTTTGAGTCTGCAGAGCAGCGGTTCATTAATGAATAGATCTGTGCACTGGGCATGGACATACCCACATATGTCTGGGGTGTTAGCAAACATTCTACTGCAAGTTCAGAATGTGGCACTCGAGGCCTGGCTGTGACTGACCCTAGGGGTGTGTGTTAGTTACTTTGCTCATCACTGTGAGCAAATATCTAATAAGAAGCAAATTAAAGACAGAGGCGTTCATTTCAGTTCGAGGGTGTAATCCTCTGTGGTGGGAAGGCATGTGGGTAGGAACTTGAGGCAGCTTGTCAGGAAGCACGGCGAGATGAACGCTGCTTCTCAGCTCACGTTCTTCTTTGTGTTCAGTATTGGACCCCAGCATGTAGGAGAGCCCCGCCCTCATTTTGGATGAGTCTCCCCTGCTCAGTTCAACTCTTCTGGACACAATCTTAAAGACAGGCCCAGCAGTATGTTTCCACAATGATTCTAAGTCCAATGACATTAGCAGTGAAGACTAAGCATCAGCTAGGGTGACCATTGGCAGGTCATACCACCTTGTCGATACTGCACATGTGAACACCAAAGCTGTTGACATAGTACCTAGGAGATCTCTTCCAAACATTGGAGTCTCAGGTAAGAAAATAGCATCCTTTTATTGGAATCAGTAAAACCTCTTCATGGGAAATTGCACTTGCTTCTCAGATATAATTACAGTGAAATCTTATTCATACACACACTGCTCCTCTTGAGATCTTAGAGGACCTCTTTTCCTGAGGTACCCAATACTGCCACACATGTGCACACCTTGAGGCATATTGGAGTGTTGATCTGGCTGTATTATTTGGCTAATCCCAGGCACTGGGTAAGGAGCCAATTAACAACTGACCAGAATCCAGCATAAAGATCCCACAGTTTTGGGTTTTTTTTNTTTGTTTGTTTGTTTTTCGAGACAGGGTTTCTCTGTGGCTTTGGCGCCTTTCCTGGAACTCATTTGGTAGCCCAGGCTGGCCTCGAACTCACAGAGATCCACCTGCCTCTGCCTCCTGAGTGCTGGGATTAAAGGCGTGCGCCACCATCACCCGGCTAAGATCCCACAGTTTTATGGCAGTGTCTAGAAAGCTCTCGTAGTCAACAGGGTTTATGTTTTACACAAGAAACATTGTCACAACTGTCCTCAGAAGTCCAGTATTCAGAATATGGTGGGATCAGGGTCTGTGTGGACCTTAAAATGTTGAGAATGTCACTGGTTCCCAGTAAGATCTGCCAGGCTAGTCAAGAAAGGGGCATCTGTCCAGAGATTCCCTTTCTATCCCTGTTTCTTTGTGATGTCCAAGTGAATAAAGTCCTAGAGATTTTCATGTTTCACACCCAGAGTTTCATGGTGGTGTGGGGTGAGTTTTAGCACAGTGCAGTTCCTTCATGGCAGGAGCAGCTGCCTTTGCCAATGTGGTCCTGGTAGGGAAGGCTGAAATTCCTATCTAATAAGTCTGGAATACAGGATCCAAGACCATGTGGCCAGTGCCGGTGTCTTACCCATGGTTATGTTATAAATACAGCCTATTCTTACTAATTTCGAGGGGCATCTCTTCACTGCCAGAATCCTGCTTTTCAGAGTGCATTTTCACCAGCTGAGCCACAAAATCTATAATCCAGGAACCTCCAGGAGAGCCATGACTGTGTGTGTTATGTGAGTTCCTCCAGAAGGCTTCAGGAACTTTCTGGATATGATGGTAAAATGCCTTGCCTCTTACTTCCCTTTAAAAGTGAAGATCAAGAATCCAGAGAGGGAATAAGCATAAAGCCTGGGCATTGATCTTGGTGGTCCCTTTCTCCTTCACAGGACCTATTAGTGTCCTCAGTAGTTTGGGATGGGCCATTCTAGGAACAGGAGGGCAACATGTTCTCATTCCCATTCCTATATAAGTGCAATTTGACAACCGTGTTTCCAGCACGACCTACGGGCAGTGCCCAGGGCTGGTGAGTGCTGTGTCTGTCCTCAGTAGAGAGTCTGTTGTTTATGGTAACTAGGAGGAGTGTTGTTTGAAACTTGAAGGGAATTCTCAGTGTATTTAAGGTGCATTTTGCTAACAGGACTCAGTGGATCAGGCCTCTCACACTGACAGTGTGTGGCTAATGTGATATGTCTCTGATATTCCAGAGAATTTGGGTGTGGGCCATCTCCTGACAGTTCTAATGGGCTTGGAGAAATGTGCAGCTGAATCATGGTGACCTACTTCTGCTAGCACAACACTTATCATAAGTGTTCATTTTTAACTACTTAAACAATCAGACTGAGCAAGCAGTCACTTTCAAAGTGAAGGTCAGGGTGCTGGCCAGAAAAATTATAATCTAAAGGATAACTTGATCAGGATCTTTCCTTTTCTAAAACAAAAATTAAAGTCACATTTATTTATGTGTGTGTGTTGGAGTGGGGGGTAGGATGAGTATGCATGTCATAGTGCCCATGTGGAGGTCAGTGGACAATCTGGGGGTTCTTCCACTCTGTGGGTCTGACTGAATGCAGTCATCAGGCTTGGCAGAAAGTGCTTCTGTCTGCTGAGCCATCTCACCAGCCCTCACCAGGATCTTTCGCCACGAGGAATCACAGTGAGCCTTGAAAAGCCCCATCTCCACCTGGCTAGACCAGGAGATGAGGCTCTGAGGTTATGCTGAACAAATAGACCTTCCTCACTTCAAAGGCTAGCAACTTGCCCCACAGACTACTAAACACCTACACAGGAAGCCAACTCTCTTGCCCTCCATCCTCCCTGCTCCTTTTCTGTGTATCTCTTAAGTAGGTTTTCTTTTATGACTCTGGGGGATAAAATCTAAATTGTACTTTATGTGAAATCTTTTCATTTTTAATTTATTTTATAATGTCAAGACATGTTCTGAGGAAGTTCTTCAAAAACATTCATGCATGTGTGGTGCTAGGTGNGTGAAAAAAGAAGCAGAACACACTGAGATCTTCCTATTGCAGAATATAATTCCTGGNATACAGGCTTGTCTTTCCATTCCACAGGTAAGCCAAGACAAATGATACAAAGGTATGGTGTGGTTCTCAGATGGCAGGCAGACATGGAAGGCTGGAGAGGGGAGGATGTATGTAAGAAGATTGTCTTAGGGTTACTATTGCTGTGATGAAATACCATGACCAAAAGCAACTTGGGGAGGAAAGGGTTTATTTCACTCACAGGTCTATTTAACCGTTCATCATCAAAAGCAGCAAGGGCAGGAACTCACGCAGGGCAGGAACCGGGATACAGGAGCTGATGCAGAGGCCATGGAGGGATGCTGCTTACTGGCTTGCTCCCCATGGCTTGCTCAGTCTGCTTTCTTATAGAACCCAGGACCACAAGCCCAGGGATGGCACCACCCACAATAGACTGGACCCTCCCCTATCGATCACTAATTAAGAAATGCCCTACAGACCTGCCTACAGCCCATCTTATGGAAGCATTCTCTCAATTGAGGCTCCCTCCTCTCAGGTGACTTTAGCTTGTGTCAAGTTGACATAAAACTAGCCAACACAAAGATGTTACCAGACTTACACCTGCTGTCCTCCGTAACAAGCTCCAAGTCATGAGAAAACTTATTTTGTCCACCCCACCACACCATTACAGGGTACAGAGAAAATATACCTTGTTTTCCTCAAGCCCTCAATACCCAGCCTTCCATACTCACGTTTGCTGAGTTCTTCCTAGCAACCAGTATCTGCTCTGTCTGCTCTATCCCAGCTGCTGTTTCTGCTGAAAGTGGGCACAGAAGGGAGAGTCTTTGATCATGGAACTCATGGCAGTGGAGAATGTGGGCGGATGTGAGCGTTAGGCGCCTTTGTACAGCAGAATGGCGGCATCGCTGCTGAGGCTGCACTGTNCAATATGGCTGTCATTGAGGACACAGGAAAACAGAGAGGAGAACATTAGCACCAATGGGATGACCGGATAAAGGTGTTCGTGAAGGTGTGTCTGCACAGGTGGCATGTGGACAGGGACCTTGAAAAAAGGATGAACTAGAAGGTATTAGAGGAATGGTTCTCAATCTGTATGTGGGTCTCTAACCCTTTGAGGGTCAGAGAACTCTTTTGCAAGAGTTGCCTAATTGGAAAACACAGACGTTTACATTACGATTCATAACAGTAGCAAANTTACAGTTCTGAAGTAGAAATGGAAATAATTTTATGCTTGGGGGTCACCACAACCTGGGGAACTGTATTAAAGGGTGGCAGCATTAGGAAGGTCGAGAACCATTGTGTTAGAGGAAGCGTTCCAGGCAGAGGAAGAGCATGGNGCNGAGCAAGCTCTGTGTTACGCGCTAGGCTCAAGTGGTGATCGAATCAGACACAATCTGGTCCCATGTGCTTGGCACGTTCGTTCTGAAGGGAAGGCGAGTTAAACTCAAAAACAACAGACTATATCTGTAANTAACAGTCAGGTTATTCCCATCACCCACATGGTGGCTCACAACCATCTGGAGTTATNACTCCAGTTCCAGGGGATCTGACGCCCTCTTCTGAGCCCCATGGGTGCAGCACGCACAGGGTGCACATATATACACAGGCAAAAGATTCATACATGTGAAGTAAAATATTCCTTAAATGGGTTATGACAGAGAACAGGCAGGGAGAGGACCTCGGATTGGCTGATGGCGAAAGGAGGGAGGAGTCACGTGGAAGGAGGACCGTGGAACAGCAGAGAGGGGCCGGGGATGGGGTGAGTCTGGGGTCTTCTGAGAACCCAGAGGAAAGACAACTCAAGAGCTTTTGCGATCTTGAAGGGAGTATGAGGAGCTAGAGGCTGGAATGGTGTAACTCACTTGAAGGAATCTTGANTTGTAAGCTCAGCGTAGCATGTGCCCCTGATTGTGATGAACTCTGAAAGAAATGATCACATTTGCAGTTAGAAAACATGACCCATGGCATAGACCAAAGTAGTAGCAGCAGAAATAAAAAAATAAATTAGCTTAAACCTCCAAGAAGACGGAAAAAGCACATTAGTGTGGACTGTATGGGTGGGTGGGCAGGCGGGTGGGTGGGCAGGTGGGTGGGTGGGCAGGTGGGTGGGAGGTGGATCAGCACCGGATGGTGTCTCCACCTTCTTTGACTGTCTCGATGTCTGATGTCAAGATCCCAGGCCCTCCCGGTACCTCAGTGCCATGTTCACGTGTTAATTGTCCCCTGGATCACGGGAAGAAGTGGTACATCTTTTGCAGAGGCTCGAGCAGGACCAAGCACTTGCTTTGGTTCTTGCCCAGGCTCGTCCTGTGAGGTGAGTGCTGCCAGCCTCTTGTAGAGATGAGGAAACTAAAGGGTAGTGGGGGCAACAGCTGGCCAGTGTGTGAATAATTCCCGTATTAACTAACATCAGAGAGCTTTGGAAGGCCTCTGAGTTTATGCTGACTTGCCAGTCCACAAAATTTGTTTTGCTGTGAGGTTGTGCTCTTGTGTTTTGGTTTATCCTTTGACACAGGGTCTCACCTTGTAGCCCAGGATGGCCTTAAACTCATTATTGTCCTGCCTCAGCCTCCTGAGTGTTGGGATCACTGGTGTACACTAGCACACTTGGCTTATAAGGCATTTTAAGGGACCGCTATTCCTAGGTCTAGCCTCGTTCCTTGCAGAGGTAAAATCCAGTGAGACTCCTTCCTCAGAGGGATGTCTTGAGAAGCCCCAGAGCAGAGGGGACAAGGCACCATCTTCTTTGGAATAAAGATCACCAAAGCTGTGCATTCAGATTCAATGCCAANGTGTGAACAAAGCATCCTCACGTGCAAACCAAGGCCATGCTGACTCTGACAGTATGCCAAGGGGATTATGTTGCCCATGAAGGATTTAGTCTAGAGCTTTACAGTCCCCGGGGAAGTGGCACAGAGAGCAACTATGGTGCCCTGTGAATTAAGACATGNAGGATTTTTTATATTCATCTTGGTAAGTAGATGTTCCAAGTATTCCTCTNGCAAAGCCAAATGTGAAGGGGTGAAACTTAACANAAGGCCATTATCTTTTCTCCCACAGACCTTGAGAGAGACAAACCTCAGAGAAAGACTTCCCTTTAATTCCTAAATATTTCCCTCCCTCAGCCTCTTTTGCTGAAAGTGAAGGAGTACTGTTTTTATTCAGCAGTAGGGCCTTCACAAAGCCAGGCAGGAGGCCTTGATGAGGTGCTCTGTTGGCTGTGCCAGAAACCTGGGGACATGCTTGCCAAACACTGATGTTTGACTAATTGGTGGTGTCTGGGGAGCTGGCACAGGGGAAAAGAGAGAAAGGCTGTGGGTGTTAGGAAAGACATTTAAAGCCTGATGCTGAGATCTTGGAGAAGGGCCTGCCCAATGCCAAGAGCATGAAAATTTGGAAAAACCATTTTGAAACGATCAGTTACACTCCCAAAGGACATAGTGTCCAGACTACCAAAGGTTGATGGGGTTGGACTGTGGGAGACTGAAGCAAGAGTGTAAATGACTGGAGGCCACCATTGGCCTGAGCCCCTGCTTCATTCTCCTCCTGGAACCTGCCAGAAAGGCTAGGCAGGGGNGTGTGGTGGAGATGAGGGGANAGAAAAGGAGGATCAGAGCAGGCAGGACCTTCCAGCACCAGCCGTGCCCTGCCAATTGAGCTGAGGTATCACTTCCTCCTAAAGGTTCCCTTCCGGG
>LZPO01027801.1:0-23780 GCA_001675575.1 Neotoma lepida | reverse complement strand
CCNNNNANNNCACCTACGGCAATCTGATGGAGACATTNTCTCAGTTTCTTCTTCCCAGATAACTCTAGTTNGTGGCAAGTTGACAAAAATGAAAACAAAACAAAACAAACCCACCACCTAGCCAGGACAAGATCCTTGCAGTTCAACCACTCAGGACACCCTGTAGGACCCTTCCCACTTATGGCGTGCAGCCTGCATTGGAACTGCTTACGAGTCAAGCTTACACAGACTGAAGATTGCACAGTGTGCACCNAGAAAGGCAGGCATGGTTCTAAGCCAGAGGCNGCTGAGTTCCTTTCCTGGCTGAGAACTGTTCCCTCCTTTCTTGCTGCTCCTGTTCCAAGTGTTAGGGCTGGGAAAGGGGACTTCTTGCTCAGGAGCATGGCCTGGCCCTCCATGACCTCTCATCTCCCTTTTCCAGCCGTCAGGAATGACAGGAACAAGAAAAAGAAGGAGCCTTCAAAGCAGGAATGCACAGAGAGCTATGAGATGACAGCGGAGCTAGATGACCTCACAGAGAAGATCCGGAAAGCCCACCAAGAAACCTTTCCCTCACTCTGCCAGCTGGGTAAATACACCACGGTAAGAGCCACCTGCCTAGGATGCCAGGGGTGTGGGCACAGGCCCTTGTACACCCACATAGTTCCCATGCAGTTTCCTGTGTTTGGCAAGAATGCTCACCCAGTCCAGTCCCGAGCTGGCCTGGCAGCCAGGCAGGACACCTGGTGGCTCTCTCCCCCACATGTAGCCGTAGGACAGGGGCTAAGGCNGTTTTTCATCNGTGAGCACCTACTGTGTGATGGGCTGCATGGTGAGCACTGGCCACACAAATTAATTGTGTTTGTGTCTCCTCTTGGGGATTTTGGTCTGCTCAAGCCAGAAATTTGTTACATAGGTTGTGGCAGATATCTGACCTGGAGGGNATCTGGGGTCCATCTTTTAAATATCAATTCAGCCATAGATTCCAAGCAGGATTATGGGGCCATCCATTCTCTGGCTTCTAGGAGAGGTGAATATAATCTCAAGAAAGTCTGGGATGGTACAGGACAGGGTGATCTGGGCCCCATGAATAGGTGGTCCCATGTGCTCCACTAGTCAGTGAGAGATGGCTTTTACTAAGGTTATAAATCAAGAGAGGGGCAGAGAGAGATATAAGAGTCTGTGGGAAGCTTCGGTTGGAAGATTCTCCAGGTGGGCTCATGGGACTTTGGATTTTTCCAAGGCAGGTTAGCATGCATTGTTTTCACTAATGCACTCTCACAGTTTGTGGCACACACTGGGCACTCAGTAGATGCTTGAGGAACGATGAATGGATGCAACTAGACCGCCATTCTGACCTCTTTCAATGCTTCCTATTGTTGCCTAGATTGCTGGCCAGTAAATGTGCTTAAGGGTTCCCCATCTCTGGTTTGGTAAAAGGCATGCTGGGAAAACAATATCATGAAAATCCTTAGGATAAAAAGAAACAATGATAATGCCAGGAAGGAACAGGGACAATGAGGAGAGGAGCTTTGAAGTCACATTTGAGGAGTACATGGTGTCCTGTGCTTGGATGTTAGTGCCTGTCAGTGAATGGCAGAGGTGGCTAGGGCAGGCCCAGAGCTCTGAACAACTTGGTGCTGGGACATGCCAGGTGGGGCCCCAGTGAGCCCAAGGCTCCTGTAGGAACTGTGGCTGCAGTGATACAAGGCAATGGGTCCCCTGGCCAACCAGAGAATGTTGTACATNTAGAAGCTGAGAAGGGTGGAGAGTGGCACTTCTGAGCTCATGAGTGGCAGAGGCACTTGGTGATCCNGAGCAGCCACAGGTTCCNGCTCCCTGGGGATGGCTGGAAGCTTTTCTGGGATACTGAAGCAGCTCTATTTAGACCACATTGAAAACTGTGGCCCAAAATGACCTTTGGGGGCCTNTTCTACCTTCAGCAGAAGAAGCAGAAATGCCTGCCTGCTGGGCCATACCCAGCCTCCACTGTTTTGGGGTTCACTGTCCTAACTCAGAGTAGAGCAAAGCTGGATGCTGCCAGGAAATTGTCATTTACATATGGAAAGGACACAAAGATTGGAAAGGTACATTAGAGCATAGGCNAAGAGTCACAGCTCACTCAGCTCTCCTCAGCCATGTGGTGTGAGCAAATGACTTCTGTCCCACCCACACTCTCACCTGTCCACGGGGTGCTGTCATGGCTAGGAGGGATGAAATGAGATGATTCCTAGAATGCTTCATGCATGGGGCCTGGCATGTGGCAGGGTCACAACAGAAACCCCACCCAGTACATATCCATCCCTGGACGGGAGCTGACTCCGGCTCAGCAGTTGACACCATGTGAGAGGGTGACTAATGAGTCGTGCCAGTGAGCAGGATGTTTCTTCCTTTTGGAAATAGTTATCAGCAACCATGTTGCAGGCACTGCATTATTCTCCCAGGCTAAGTGTGAAGGCTCTTCAGTGTGAAGGTGAGCCTTAACCTCAAACGTAGTGACACTGGCTCAGGTTGGGGCCGAGGGCAAAGCTGAGAAATAGCATCCTGTAGGACAGCAGACTGTGCCAGGAAAAGAGTGAGAAACAAGAAAGGGAAAAACACACAGGGGCTTCAAAGACAGCAGAGGAGCCTGTCTTCCCACGTGTACATGATGGAGAGCAATTGATAGCAGATCTTTGTNCTGTGGTTAGCATCTTTGCAGCTGGTNTTTACNNAGTGGTCACNNTTNGCAGGAACCATGATNNNGACCCTCATCCCTTTCTCATTCTGAGGGCCCTGAGAGTAGGGGCTGTTGGCCCCACATACACATAGTAAACTAAGCTATAAGAGGATCAAGTACCTTTTCCTTTGTTTAGTGGTCCAGTAGTAGACACAGGACTTACACTGCACTAGGTGCAGTGGGCTAGGCAGACAGAGCTTGAGCCAGCAGGAGCACACAGTTACAGAAAGTCCTTGCTGCCCAGGAACAAACCAAACTTCTAATGNCAGAAAAAGTATGGCCATCAGAGGAGTCGGGTCCTCTGAAGAGGACAGAGAGAGCCAGAGCAGGAGATACGACTCCAGGGACCATGTTCTGCTGACCAGGGACTTTCCCTCTTCTTCACGTGACAGTGTCTAAACACAGCCTGGTCAGGTCCCCATATCCTGACTCACAAGGTAACTAGATGAAATGNCCCAGTTGCANTGGGTGGTGGTTGCCTCTTCTGGGNACCCACATCCAAGTGTGGGCTTTGCCCCTGTAAGATCACTCACACATAAGGCACATCTCTCTAGAGGCAGCCCCCAGCCTCAGATAAGCAGCCTCAGTGGAGAACCACCNCGGCCTCCTTGGCACTTCAGCAGGATGACTTGAGTCTTTTCTGACAGCATTCTTCAGCAAGGTCCAACCCCNGCTACCTCAGTGGNGGGCATTTCTGGCTCATTCTAGCTTCCTTTCCTGGAATATTGGATCTCCTTCCANACAAGCATCTCATCTAAATCTTCGTTTTAAAAACTNGGGTGTCCATGCAGCTTCCTGGACCCCTTCNCACNCACCCCACTTTNGGGCCAATCTGTTGTGTTAGTTTCTGTCACAANGGCAAAATGCCCAGCAGAAGCAACTCAGGAGGAAATACTTACTTTGGTTCATAGANCATGTGCCGTGGTAGACNAGTGTGGGGGTACTTCCACTCATGGCANAGGGAGGTGGAGAGAGTGTGAGGCTGCTCCTACTCATAGCAGGGGAAAGTGGAGAGAGTNTNGGGGTCCTTCCACTCATGGCACAGGANNATGTGGTTGAAGTGACTAAGTGAACTGAAGTTACAGCAGGAAACAATGGCTGGATATGACCTTCAAAGTTTAGCCACTGGTGACCCTGACCCTGTTCTAGCTAGACCTCATCAATGAACTTTTCCACAGTCTCCAGGAACAGCACCATCTGCCTGGGACCACATACTCAGACATGAACCTATAGGGGACATTTCAGATTTAAACCATAGTTGAGCCCACCTGGCTCCTGGCAACCACCAGTCCCAAGCACTCTGTAGGGGACCTTTCCAGTGGAATGAGAGAGAAAGAAATAGAAGTTCACCAGAAGCCAGCCCCTCCCTGCTGGGCAGCAGGACAGCCTTCAGGAGAGTGTACCGCTGTCCCTCGGTGCTCCGCTCCNAGCTTCCTCCAGCTGCTCCTTTAGTCTTACCATCTCTGCACAGATCTGGCTTTGTTTCCGGTGTAAGGGACTTTAAATCCTTTCTGGAAGTAGGTGGGAACACACACAAATAACAGCGGCCACAGCACAGCCTCTGCAAGCCCCCAGTTCCGAACTTAGCATTTGTTAAAAGCTTTTTATAGGGAGGCAGTTGCTTCAAAGGCGAGAAACTTTCTGCCCCTTTCCCGGGGNGGCACACATGTCAGGCGCCTGTGGCATAAGTGGGCAGGGAAGGATCAGACAGCAGACAGCCACCTCTGTAAGTCTTCCCCTGTGGCTCTTATTTCCCAAATTACAGTTAGTCAATTAGGGATACATTGGCAGGTTCCAGGGAGAAGCAAGAACGGATGAGGGAAGGACACAAACACACACCCACCACCCTCTACCCCTGACCTNAGCAGGAAGCCTGCCATCAGACTCTCAGCTATGTCGGATGCTGCGTAGGTGGCACTTATGTCATCCCTTGAGCCTGGGCTCCTATCTCTATAATNGTAATTTTGGTGGTATAGGCTTCATAGGTAGCCAGATGGTTCTGTGAGAAAAAGGTATCAGGGAGTCTTNCACAGTTTCTGGCAGAAAAAGTATGCAGACTGGAAGGTTGTCCCCTGGATCCCATGAGTGGCTTGACATCATTTAGAGCCATATGCTTGGCTTCTAGAAAAGTAAGGTGGCGACTGTGACCCTAGTTTCCTAGCAGCACAGGCCACTTTTCCATGTGCTGCTGTCCACTCCCCTAATGAGGGTTGGTGGGGATGTAAGTAGTGCTGGCAGAGGTTTGCTAACTTGAACCATGAACATTCAAGGAGCGCCAATGCTCAGAACAGACAGAATCATGTCTATAATGATCCTGTCACAGACAGAACTCACCAACAGGCTCTGGGAGACAAGCATTACAATAGCAAGTGTGTGAGCAATTCCAGGCACCTGCAGGCATGGCTTGCTTTTTTTTTTTTTTTAGGAGAAATCACATGTGTGATTGGGCAGGGAAGAAATACCAGAACTCAGGGAGGCTTACTCCTACGGGAGATGCACCCAAGTTGGGGTAAGACACTTTGGGGAGTCATGAAACCAGAGTTCTGACCCCCTCTGTTACCTCAAAGCTCTGTCACTTGAACCAGCTCATANCTTCCTAAGTCTCAGTTCCCTGTATTATACACCCCTGCCTGCCATATTCCCGTCCNGTCTGCCATGTTCCAGTGTTCAGTTCTTACCTAATGTTGGTCTCACAGAGCTACCTCAGAAAAGTTTCACTAACTGGGTAACTTGAAGCAACATTACCTTTGCCTCCCATGCCAGGGGAGTGGAAGTCTACACTCAAGGTGGGCCATGGCCTTGGACAGTCCCAGGCGTGCCTTTGGTGGCTGTCTTTACCTTTTCTTGGTTTAGAAATCATTGCTGCCTACCTCCAGCTTCCCATAAGCACCTTCTCCTCTATCTCTCTTACCACTTGTACTTGCTCTCCCACTGGCATACATGCCTAGCTGTTACGTNCCAAAGTNCATGGTGTCGCAGTGTNTAGGGTCGTGTTTATTGACCAGGAAGATGCTGGTCTTACTAATGATATCCACGGCATGGTGGTGCTGGGACCTTGTAGCTATCTCATGAGAGCATCCGGCCAGGAAGGAAGTCACGAACACAATGCAAAGTTTAAGTGACATTAAGTTCTCACCAGGAAATAAAAGAGATGAAGCACCAAGAAAAGCATGGTTGCCACAGCCTGTCTGCATGGCATCCCTTCTGCTTGGCCAGGTATCTTGTACAGGCCCCTGCCGTTCTCTGGGCCATAGCCTCCTTGTCAGCCAAATAGAGTCACAATTGTGCCTTCCTCATGGAGTGTTGTGGAATGTAGAGTAGAGCACACAGTAGAGCTCCACGTCTGAGGCGGCCTAGATAAGGAGTGACTACATTAAGAGCATGTATGTATATGATGGAGAGGAGGAATACAGAAGACAGGCAACCTCACAAATAGGGCTTGGAGGATACCTGCCTCTTGGGATAGGTGAACAAGAAGGGCACTTCTCAGGAGAGGCTCTCAACATTCTCACAGAACTTAAACTCAATTCTTCTGAGTTTTTTTTATAGCCTACACTCCAAATCCTAGTCCTTGGGAGACAGAGCAAGGATGATTGCCAGACTAGGCCACACTGTGGAGACCTTGACTCGGAGAACAAGGGCTGAGGATGTGGCTTGGTGGGAGAGTACTAGCCTAGTGTGCACGTGGCCCTGGGTTCCATCCACAGCTCCACGAAGAAACAGAAAAAAGAAGAGATTTTTCTCTTCACTCCTTAGTTTAAAAACCCTCAAATAAACCACTGACCTGCCCAGGAGCTTTTAGTCTTTTAGCTTTTAGATCTTGCCTCTACTGGTGAGTATTTTTCTGAAAGAAATGTCAGCTAGAGAAGCAACAGAGAGTCACCCAACAGTAGGGCCTGTGCAATGGCAGAAGATATCATTTAACTGATTGACAGGGCTGGGCTTTTCCCAAGAAGGCCCTAGGGGGCGGGGGAGGAGTGCTGCAGGACACAGCATTCTGGGAAACTCGTGTTCTTCCACAGAATCCCAGGGGACTTCCCAAGCAGGCAGCACATTCTACCCACAGTAAGGCCTGGCTCTTCCCCCCTCACCTCCTCTTCCTCTTCATCCCCACCTGCTTCTGAGCATCTTTCCCCCCAACCCCCTCAGTGCTCTCTGTAGCTGCTTCCCTCACCAACCCCAGCAGGCCATGCTCTCCATCTACCGCAGCTGGAAGATAATGTAGGAGCCATTTCAAGCCTCGTGCCTATGAATCCAGCAGCCAGGATAATAAAACACGGGGTTATTTTGTGTTTTATTAACTGCCTTTTGCCTTCAGTTTGCATAATCGCGAATGGATTGACAGGCTGTTACTGGGTTGCTCTCTGTTTCAATAGAAGGAACCATAGGCCCCCCTCCCACTCCACCCTTGCATGATGGAGCAGCTCATCCAAAGCTGATGAACATTTCCTTCACACTGGCTGCATCCAGCAATGTCATTTTTTCCAGATGGATACTCCATTGTAAAGTGATTTCCCACCAAGCTCGCCTCTGCCCCTCTCTTCTGTGGCATCTTTCTGTGAACTGGATAAACTGCCTATTAAATTTAATTACAGCCTGAATGGCCACATGTCTTGATCTTGTGCACACACACCCCTGAGTGTACTGTGTTCCACAAAGATCCTTGAGGAAGACATAACATTAATCTGGAAGATGCATGCTTGTTTCTGCAGGGACACTGTGGAAGCCGTGATGGCCACCACTGTTCTGAGGCCTTCTCTAGACTCCCATTTTCAAACTCTTCCTCTGGATTCCTACTGATGTTAGAAGCAAAGATAGCTTTATTAACCTCTATGGTGTGATCTGACTGAAACAGGGCACTGAAGCTACTGGTTTGCAATGCAGAATTGCATTTGCATAGATAGGGGCATTTGTCAAGAGAGCCACAAACCAGGCCTAGGGAAGCTAGTCTCTCCTTGCATGATTCAGTTTATCTTGGAATTCATTAAGATGTCTAGGTTACTTTCAGGAGAAACAGCCTCTTGGTGTCTCTTCCACAGCATGACAGTTGTTCTGTGACATCTCAGACAAGCAAAGGCTTAGGAGACTGTCACTCAACTTTACTGGGCTCTACTAAGTGCTCTCGTTGTCNTCTGCATTGTAGGCAGTGGCAGGCCAAGCAAATGAGCCAAGGAAGGTGTGTAGCTGAGGAAGTGACCCAGGGCTTTAGAGGCGAGTACTATAATCAGGCGCAGGGTATGAAGGGAAGAATGCTGGAAGGTTGGCAGTCCTCATAGAAGGCTAAGGAAGGTGCAAAAGAATGTTAAGTTGATCAAAGACTCGAAGGAATACATGATGCAGGTCCGAGAGACAGCTAGCTATCTAGGAGGACAACCTGCCAGTACAATGGCCTGAGGCTGGGCCATGGCCAACCTTCAGGTAAAGCAAAGAGACCCGAAAGCCTAGAGCTGAGTTCGAGGAGAGGGTGAGCAGGGGCCAGATACCCTCTCATCACCAAAGTGATTGGGCTTTTAGCCTCAGGAAGATGAGGGAGATAATGACAGAGGTGAGGGAGAAAATTGTGAGAGAGAGATAATGAGAGGTGAAGGAGGTGGTCAGAGGGATGNGACCTGGGTAGGAGGGGGATAATGTGTATGCATCTGGGACATTTGACTCATGTATGCCAAACTTAAGACTAGCTCTGGGAACCCTGTCAGGCCCAAGCTCTTGGTTATGGCANCATTAACTGTTCTGTGANGCTTTTTGACCTTTGTTTTTCTTATGAGATGTTCCGATGCAACATGGAAGCTGAACAGTATAATGAAGCCCTATGGTCACTGCAGACCACTTCTGTTCCATTGAATCCCTGTAAAGGTGGCTGGCTGCTGTAGGCCACCGTTTGGTTCCTCACACCCCCACCACAGTAGTTAATATTCTGGTTTATCTGTTGTACATGCTGAGCTGCCACATGTATGTTCTAAGTATGACTAGAAAACTACAATGTCACCACTAAATAAGGCAAGCCTCTTGGACACCTGAACTGCTCAGACTACACTTTCTTGTGTTAGTCTCTCCTCCTTATTTGCTTTAAGTGGAANTCAGAGAAGGCTCACAGCTCAGCCAATAAAAGTCTTTTTTTTTAATGAGTTAAGCTTCTGGAATGTAATTTACATGATATAATGCTTCATCTCCAACACTATGGAAAGGTTCCTCCTGTGGGTATCTGTGACACNNCACCCCACCCACAGTCCCCAGAAGCCCCTGCCCCATCCTCCATCAGTGCAACATTGCCTTTCTATGATGCCCTGGGATGGCCCCGTGTAGTGCATCCATCTTCCTCCNTACAATGCTCATGGCTACTGCAGATGGNTATCTGCCCCATTCTATTGATGGCCCCCTCCTATTCACTGTATAGCCATTACTGAGCATCAGGACAATACTGTACATTGGTTCCCTCTCCATAGCTGCTCCTGTGCAATGTCTTGGGTGGCTCCTTGGCTTTGCATGGTATCTGCTACTCACGGTGCCCTTGTGGTGCTTACCATGTTCCTGCATCTCCTATGAGTAGGATCCAGAGGTTTCATTTGACTCATTTGACCTAGAGCAGACTGAAGCCCGGTGGTGTGTTTTCCCTCACGACACCGACACGGCAGTAGTCAATATCTAGAGGCATCAGTTCATGGGACAGACACCAGTAGGTCTGTCACTCCTTCATCAGGAGTGGATGGCTACACAGAGAAGCTTGCCCTCATTTGCTCCCCAGATGTCTTATGACTGGTGTAAAGCCTGGGCAACTTGAATGCAGGAATCAGAGGCTGCTCAGAGAAAGCAAGTGTACCTTTGGAAAGGTACACCTTTGGAAAGAAAGCATCTCATTCCTACCTCCTGGTGGCACGTCGTTCATTCTTCTCCTCCCTTTCCTCTTCTCCCTCCCTCTTAGAATTCCAGTGCTGACCACCGGGTCCGACTGGACTTGGGCCTCTGGGACAAATTCAGTGAGCTGGCCACCAAGTGCATTATTAAGATCGTGGAGTTCGCCAAGCGTCTGCCGGGCTTCACCGGCCTGACCATCGCAGACCAGATCACCCTGCTCAAGGCTGCCTGCTTGGACATCTTGGTAGGATCCTTTCTGAGCTCTAGAATGAAGGAGGGAGTTGGAGGCTTCCAGGAGCTTCTGAGGAGACTACTTCCCAGACTCACTTCCTAGATCTGGAGAGCCCTTCCCATGTGTTGGAATTTTCCTGGATTGACAAAAGTTCAGAGGTCCCTGGGTTTGACAGAACTTTCCCTGTATGTCTCTCAATTGTGACAGCCCCCACCCCCCACACCATGTGATNATGGGAGTTGCTCCTTACTGGCCCTCAGTGATGGCTTGCCCCTGGCTTCTGCATACCCTTTTCCAGACCAGGCCCAGTCATTACAAAGAGCACCTCCCTCCCTCTGTTCATGAGCCCTCTTCACCCTGCCCTGGAGGGCCCATGGGACATTTGCAACCTACCCATAGCATAGCCCCACAGGTGCTCAGGATCACTGGGATTACCTGGCTAAGCTGGTAGCCTAGCCCATGGCATAACTTTTATGAGGCTACCACCTGTGGTCTAGGGAAACTTTTGTCTTAATGCAGCTACTAAATCAGAGACCAGGCAGGTGCAAACCCCCTGCTCTCACAGGTCTGGAGGCTGGGAGCCTCCAGCCAGCCAATGCTGTTAGATTCTTAGGTCACAGGCCCTCCAGCTGCTTCCTCACTGGGTTGAGTTCTGTGCTCCCTTCATGTCTATGGACGCTAATGTCTTCTTAGGGCTGCATCCTCATGACCCACCTAGGCTTAGTCTCCCTCAGAGGTCTACCACCTCATACCCTGGAAGTGGGGCTCCAACACCTAGTACTTTGGGCGGTGNGTCTGCAGCCTGTCCATAGCAGCACCNTGGTCCTTTCTATGGCTGGTGAGAATGGGAAATTCCTCAACCATAGCTTCNAGAGCCTCCAGAGAGGAAGGCCAGGTTCTCTTTTAAAACCATGGGGCTGGGGCTAGGGTAAAGGGAATATAAAGGCAGACACTGCTTCCCTCTGGGGGCCACTATGCATACAGCCTTATGACTAAGAGGCAGGGCTTTTTCCTCTCACACTCATCCTATTGCTCATGACATAAAAGCGGACTTTCAGGGAGCCACCCTCAGTCGATCTCAGGAAAAACCTCTGGGCTCCCTCTACCCCTGGGTAGACACTCCACTTAGGCAACTTAACCTCTGCTTAGCAACAGAGAGGTGTCTGCAGGTGGAACACAGAATGCAGAAGNCTGCTTCATGAAGGGCCTGCNCTGAGAGAGTAGAGGATATAGGCCCTAGGGAAGGACTGGAGACTGCAAAGGTTCACCAGGCCTGGGCCCTTTAGGGTGAGGTAGACAAGGCAGAAGTCCTGCAGGATGACAGTGTGCTTAAGCAGAGGGTGTGGAGCACAGTGAGGTTATAAGTCATGACTACAAGCACAAGGAGGGGCCGGCTTCTAGAACAAAGTCTGCTGTGCTCCGTGGTGGAGTACAAGTGCTCCCCTGACCACCAACTCTGACTGGACTTCCTCCTGATACCTAGCACTCTGCTGATTCTGTTCCTGGTGCCTACCTGTGTAGCTACAAACACAATGTATTGTGAGATGGGGTTTTCCTTGACTTTGAGTCAAATTCATTTTTAGCTATGACACTGAGCAAAGCATGTGGCCTGAGCCCTAAGGCTCTCATCTGTAAACAACAGGACTTTAGTCTGAAAGACTGAATATAGGGTATACACATTTGGTACATGCTAAGCACCTAAAAAAGACTTGTTGTATTAGTTACCTCCTTTTTGTTACAACCAACTGAAAGAAGCAACTTAAGGGAGGTGTATTTGGGCTCATGGTGTGGGGATACAAGCCATGAGGATCCGTGGCTACGGGCTTGTGAGAAGGCTAGTCATATTGTATCCAGGGCCAAGACAATGCCAGTTCTCAGCTGACTTCATGCTTTTTCCCTTTTTATTCAGTCTGGAAGCCCCTAGCCTATGGGATGGTACCACACACATTCAGAGTGCATCTTGCCTGATCAGATAAGCCCTTCTAAAATACCATAGTAGACACGCCCTGGTGTGTGTGTGTTCCCATAGCGATTTTAAATCCCATAAAGTTGACATGACGATCAGCCATCACAGGTGGTAAGGATCACCTTACTTATTTTTGGTTGACTAAACTTTTGAAAATAGAATTTTGTTCCTCTTCTTCCCCCTAGCAGGCTTGGTGCCTGAGAGATAAGTACTCAGGAAATAGATATTTCAATCAAATTATGATTTATTTTAGTAAAAAGTTATTTCTCAAAATCTGTGTCCCACTTATTATTTCCTGAATAACCTAGCTCTGTTCTTTGACATCTGCCAACATGTAACGAAAAGAGACACTAACAGTCAACAAGGGGGCATGCTGCCCATGTGAGGCCCAGGCTCCTCGGGAGTTCCTGCATCTACTGTAGCTCTGGTGGGTGCTATCAGGCCAGGCCAGCATAAGTGAGCCAGCAAGTGGACATACATATTTTCTTTCTTCCAGATTCTCAGAATTTGCACCAGGTATACCCCAGAGCAAGACACCATGACCTTCTCTGATGGCCTTACTCTGAATCGAACCCAGATGCACAATGCTGGCTTCGGTCCTCTGACTGACCTTGTGTTCACCTTTGCCAACCAGCTCCTGCCTTTGGAAATGGATGACACAGAAACAGGCCTTCTCAGTGCCATCTGCTTAATCTGTGGAGGTACTGACTCCCCGGGACCTTCACGAGTCCCCGCACAGAGCAAGTCACAGGACAGCATGTGGTTCCACTGGGGTTTTTCTGCATGGAGAAAGGCAAAGGATAAAACCCTCATGCAAGGGAGAGTTTTAGTTTCTCCTGTTGTAAAGTAGCTCCTTCTGCTCTCAAAGAAATGCCGAAATACAGTTTGTCCAGTTTCTCTTGTCAGAAACAGGTACATTTGTAAAGGCAGGATCATGCTGCTATATGCCTAAGGACATTTTAGTGATGACCCAAATGACTTGCATGTTATTTCTTAATATAGCTAGAATGATTCAAATCACTGCCTGGGATCCCCCACCATGCCAGTGAGTGCCTGGTGGGCTGGAATAAAGTATGGCCCCTTCTTTGTAGTGACCCCTGCTGGCTAACCAGAAGCCAACATTAGTTCAAAAGTAATGGCTGTAATTAAGGGGCAGGCTTATCTATCTGGCTTTCACAGTCAGCCAGCCCAAGGTGCTTTTGTTCAGTTCAATACTGACACCATCTGGTCATGAAAGATAATTCTTGTCTCTAGACAAGCATCAATGTGCTTACTAAGGAACAACTATCTTCAAGTATCACTGCATAAAGCAATTGCATTTATTCGGGTTAATGTGTGACTGTCACCAAATAAAGCCACTGTACAGGAGGAATGGGAAACAAGAGGGGATGGCCAGCAGTCCTTCAGCCTTTGGGACACTAAACACTGAATACTCTCTCCTGCTATCCAGACCGCCAGGACCTTGAGGAGCCGACAAAAGTAGACAAGCTCCAAGAACCACTGCTGGAAGCACTGAAGATTTACATTAGAAAGCGGCGGCCCAGCAAGCCCCACATGTTTCCAAAGATCTTAATGAAAATCACAGATCTCCGCAGCATCAGCGCTAAAGGTATGTCCTTGAAGATGGAAAGGAGGGCAGAGCTTTGCCAGCTTTTGCTTTTTAAAAACCCATGTTTTAATCCTAGGAGTCTCATAACTTTGTAAGTTGGAATGTGTATCTCACAGAAATCAAAGGAATTAAGCACTGTCTGAGTACGCATGTATACACAGTTAAGAGTTCCTCAGGTTTCCCTAGGAAGATGTTTTGATATTGTCTCTGGCATGAGATTAATAGAAGCAGAAAGCAGATGCCACTACCCAGTGATATTAAGCGATTATTCAGTTTTCAAATGGGATGGCTAGTTAGAGAAGCAACTCTTCCAGACAGTGTATGTATTTTTTAAAATAATTATTGCTGGGGCTTGGAGGTTACAGGACAATTATGCAGAGTCCCCTCTTTCTTNCCACATCTATATGCATTCTGGGGTACCAACTCAAATCAACCAGCTTGCATAGCAACCTCTTGGCCCTCTAAGCCATTTCACCATCACCCCTTTTTTTCAGAGTGTATATTTAATTTTCTGAGTCTATATATTTCATTTCATTCCAGCTTCCAGATATCTCAGGTTTCTATACACTTGGCCTGTTTTTCCTTTGCATCCTAACCCCTAGGGGAAAAAAATGAGTAAGACTTGGGGTTACTGCAGCCACAACTCTGGTGTAGGCAAGTTAACTCCTGCAATTCTGAGTAAAGGAATTCTTGCCTGGCTGAGAGATATAAATATTCTCACCTCATGATTCTCACTCTGTGTGGCAACTCAGGCAATTATAGGAATGCCTAGAGCCATCTCATAGCTAAGTGCAGAGAGCTTTTGTATTTTGTAGATGACTCAGCAAGTATTCCTTGTGCCAACTATGCTATTACCTGTCATGTCCTTCCCATTAGCAGACTTCACACCTGAGGATCTCAGCAAGCCAAGACACAAACGCTACATTTCAGAAGGTGCTTAAATGCACAGTGAACTTGTTTGACAAGAAATCTCAGTTCTTGGTTTTTTCAGTGAGACATTCTAAGTTCATCCCAGCATGAAATTAAGAGAAGCAAAAAGAGACCAATGCTTGACTAGATGTTACTATCACTCTCCATGGAAAGCTATGCCAGTGATCTGCCATGTCCTAAGTCCATATTAGCAGTCCTAAGTCCCATATTAGCAGTCCAGCAAAACCCTGGCACATGGTTCTGAAGCAGTTTTCCTGTTATTTATAGATTTCCATTTAACCAGCCGCATGTAAGGGGCTGTGGGATCTGTGATGGCATAGAACCATCCAGTGCTGGACTGGGTTGCATTGCAGAAAGAAAACCACCACATGTTGTGACTTCAGTCCATCCTTCCATTGTGGAAACTGCCCATCCCTTCACCTACATTCTTCTGATCTTTCATCAGGAACTTCTCTTTGTAAATTATATTTACTGAAGCACTGCAACTATCAAATTTGTACAGTACACATTTCCACTGTTTTTCCTTAAAGTGAAAATGTAACAAAGCTAGCCTCTGGAGTGCCCGGTCAGAACATACTCTGTATTCAAAGGGAATGGCAGATCAGCCTCTGCCTGAGAGCCAATCTGACTGGGATCTCAAAGCACACCTGACACTGACATTCTGGTGGCCAACATTCCCACTGCAAACACCCTTATGTTTTTACTTCTAACAAATGGGTTCTTTTCAACAAACACANAGGTCACTTGATACNTGNATTTCACAACTCTTTCACACAGCTGAGGGTGAACATTGGTCCCTTCGTATCTAGCCGAGCCCATATCTAACAAGTTTTCTATTATCTCTTGAAAAAGGTGCAGAACGTGTAATTACCTTGAAAATGGAAATTCCTGGATCAATGCCACCTCTCATTCAGGAAATGCTGGAGAATTCTGAAGGACATGAACCTTTGACCCCAAGTTCAAGTGGGAACCCAGCAGAGCACAGTCCCAGTGTCTCACCCAGCTCAGTGGAGAACAGTGGTATCAGTCAGTCACCACTGCTGCAGTGAGACACTTCCAGCTGCTGCAGACATTCCAGGACCTTCAGTTCCGGAGTGAAAATGCAAGGAAAACATTTTTACTGCTGCTTAGTTTTTGGACTGAAATATGTTAAACTCAAAAAGGACCAAGAAGTTTTCATATGTATCAATATATATTCCTTACTGTGTAACTTGCCTAGAAATACAAACTTTTCAAATTCTGAATTCAGCCATTTCATGCCACCAGAAACTAGTTAAGAACTTCTATTTTCCTCTCTGAACAGTCAAGATGCATGGCAAAGACCCAGTTGAGATGATTTAGCCCTGGTTAAGTTTCTGAAGACTTTGTACATACAGAAGTATGGCTCTGTTCTTTCTATCCTATATGTTGGTGCTTTCNTTTGTCTTGCATACTCAATAACCAAGACACCAAGGTTATGGAGCAGACTACTGTACGTCACCGTATGTCTTGCTTTCATGAATAACAAGGCCTCACGGTAAGGAACCAGGACCTTTGTACAGTACAGGATAAGACTAAAGACACTCTGGTTTAAGTAATGTGGAAGCTTCTCCTTGCTTTTCGATGCTCTCAAGCTGCATCCTTTCTTTTATGTTGCCCAGATAGAGTATACCACTTCACTGCACTAGCAGAAGAGAATTCTGTATCAGTGTAACTGCCAGTTCAGTTAATCTAATGTCATTTGTTCAATTGTTAATGTCACTTTAAATTAAAAGTGGTTTATTCCTTAATGACACAACTACCGATGAAAAAAGACGCATTTTTACAGTCATGATAGCCTCCAAGGCAAAAACACTGTCCAGTGTTAGTAAGTTTGTTTACCTGTTCACAAGCCATTGGAGAGATATCCCAGGATAATCAGCAGGCTAGTCTGTCTGGACTCCAGTAGCCCAGTGTCCTTCCTGACTCTCGCCTGATCCTGGGATTTCCCCTAGTCTTGATGCTTGAAGGTATGGGCAAGTGGCCTCCTCTGGCCTTGTTCAATCACTATGACGCAGAGTGACAGCTGTGGTAGAGTGGTTGACAGACTCAAGTGTCAGGTTCTGAGTTCTCATGTAAGCACTAGTGGAATTTTTTGTTTTTGATATATTAGCAAAAGTCTGTGATGTACCTTCACTGGCTCTGTTTGTACATTGAGATGGTTTAACAGTGCTTTCTATGTTCATATACTGTTTACCTTTTTCCATGGAGTCTCCTGGCAAAGAATAAATATATTTATTTTAAAGGTGTGTGGAACTTTTACTATGTTTCACATTCAGTAAAGAGTCTGAGAACACAGTTCCATTTTTAATGTTTAAATTTCATTTCAAAAAGCAGGTCTGTAGTCTGCAATCATGACAATTAAAATCTGTGCTAATGCACGGTAATCTATAACAATTCTACAAGCCAATCAGACAACACATGACATTTCAATGAGTAAAAAAGAGCATAAAACTGTATGTGTAAGAACAAAATGTTAAAAGGCCTACCACAATAATAAAAAACCATCAATTACATCATCACATTAAAATAAGCCAGATGTACAAAATTCTGAGACAGAAAAGACAACGGACAACACAGATATTTTTGAAAAACGTTCGTGCTCTTTGGGCACTTAATTAAACATTGCAAAATCAACATCTTCTTCTTCATCAGACTCTGCAAAATATTTGACTTCTTTCCTAGCCCGACCAGTCCGTGGCAGAGCAGGTGGTTCAGAAGTGAAGTCTGAGGGGAAGATGTCTACATCTGAATCCTGATCAAAAGATGTTTTCTTCGGTTTCTAGACCCCCCCNAAAAAAACCAAAAGTTTAAAATCCCAAAGTTAAGGAAAGCCTACTGTTAAGAACTATTATTCCTTATACTTACATTTACAGCATATTGCCAATAATCATACTTTTAAAATTAGAATTGACATGCTAACTTAAGCCTCAAATGAATTATGGATGAAAGAAACCAGATTAGATCCAGTAAGTAACTAGCTACTTTGGGCTCTTGTGTTTACCAAGCTATAGCCTCAACAATGCAACATCACTATTCTGAAATTATTTCTTACTACACAATGTCCACATCAGAAATTATTCAAGTTGCCCTATTTTCAAGAACATATTCAGATTTCATGCGAGCAGAACAAGGCTATGTATGTACAGTATGTAGCACACACTATCACAAGTATTGATAAAATATTTAAAAAGTCACAGAATAGACAAGAGGTAGAAAAGGGAATTGATGGGGAAAGAATAACTTATAAAGCTATAACCATCCATATGTATATTTTTAAGTTTTAATAGGAAGAGAAAATAAGTGGCAAGGGGGATATACCTAAGACTACTCATTCACTCAAAAGAGAAAGGGTTTCTAAAGGGTCAGATTAATTAAGAACATTAGGCAGTCAAACAAACTCAATTTTTTAAAAAATCAAATTAACCCAAGTTTATAAGAATATTCTAATATTCAAGTAGCACACAACTACAATAGTTCAATAGATAAAATAGAAGATCCTAAGGTAAGTTGACTTATAGCGCTCTCGAACTGATGAGAGGTCAATGTAGAGCTCCTCCAGACATTACAACAGGGAGTGACCACACGCAGTGCAGACCCTGAGTCACTCTTGCTCACCTTGCTGGCTGTTTTAGATGGTTTCCTCCCAGGGTTATAATCGCCTTCATTTTCTGAGCCTGATGCTTTCCTTTTCTTTGCCCCTCGGCCTTTACCTTAAAATACATGAAAAGAGTTTTCCTCCCATAGGTCAACACAACATAAGATAGATGCCCAAGTCTTACAATTATTTCTATACTCAATAGTGAGGCCTGCAATTCTACCCTCTTGCTATAAATGACATACATATACTTTGACAGCACTATTTTAATTCTGGAGTATACATGACTAAAGAGTACTTTAAAAATACATTTAAAACAAGTGAGAAATACTGGAAATATATTTTAAAAATACATTTAAAACAAGAGAAAAATCCTGGATATAAGTTTCAATACTAAGCTCTGATAAAAAGACGAGCATTTTGCTAATATGACTCTTGACCCTAGGAACAAAACTCCTTACAAGAGTGCTTAGTTACCTGTCACAGCTGATAAACCACACATGCCTCTCTCTCTATTGACCTCCACGGGCTCTATGATAGTTTTCTTAGCTTTCCTCCTATTCTAGTTCTCTGGTCTACATCCCTGCCTCAAATATACCAAACAAAGGAAGTGAGAGACAGAGGTGGGAGAAACTCCAGGGAGTTCATTGCAGCATCTTTTAAGCTTATTTTCGGTGTATTTACTTAGTCTTGTCAATGTTTTAACTGATGAGGAATATTCTAAACTGCTCTATGTCCTTCACTCTAATGCAGCGCTGCTGCACAATGCTAGTTATTGACATGTGACCCGATTTCAAATAAAATAGGTATTCCGTCACTAAACTCAAAGCTGAAGAAACTAAATCCTTTCCTTATAGCATGTGTTTAAGGGTCATACAAAGACTGTCCTCACCTTTTGGTGTTGTAGTCTTCTTTGGAATGCCAAATTCAGAATCTGAGTCAGAGTTTACAGTCTCTACGACTTTCTTCTGCTTGGGTGCTCTCTTGGCCTTAGGGGCTGTATCTGAAGGTGGTTTACCTATTAAGCAAACATCCTTTTAGTTGGTCAATTTAATATACTTACCAACAAACCAAGCTGAAATGAGTTCTGGAACAGTGGATTTTCTTTTTAAATTGTTGATAAAAAACTGAATAGCCAAAAAATGGTTTCTCTCTGCTTGGTGCCAGTATAAACGCAAATATCATCCCATGGATGACAAAATGAGTATTATTCAATTAGGCATAATTTAATTTTTTGGTAATTCAATTGAGATATTTTAAGCAAGGGGCATTAAAAGAAATTAAACAGTACCTTTTAAATATATATTCATGCCCAAAAGAAGTATCTTTGACACACTAATTATAACTACTTACACTAAATTCTAGCTTATAAAAATGATTTAGTGGGGGAAAGCATTTTTATGGAGTCCTCAAATAGAACAAATACAAAGCAACTCATTTCCCTCCAATAGTTGAAATCCAGACTTGGCACTTTTATGTGGAAAGAAACAGGAGAATTCTAGATCAGTTGATGCAAGGCCTCCCTTTGCCATATTATGTTTTAAAAACAAGCTTTGTGCTTTCTTTTTATCTGCAGTTCCATATAATCACTTTTACCTTGTGTGATAAAAATGAGTGTGGAAAACAAATGTACTAGACAGACTGAAATGAACTGCAGACTGTTCTATTAAAAACTGAAAAGTGTTGCTGACTTGATGGAAAAACAGAATTGAGTCTCAAGCTGAGATATTCAACATAATGTCCCTCACTGGCTAATAGCAGGAAGAACTGTATATGGTAGAGGTGGCCAAAGGCTATGGCTTTTAACTCTCTGTATCCTCATGACTATCTCAGGAACCCAAAGGCAGCTCCTAGTAGGAGTGCAGATTCATCACAACAAGGCAATAGGGACCACAGCTTTCTCTGGTAGTGTTTTCAAGCTTCCACAAGTTATATGGCACTTTCAAACCCTCCACCAAATTAGGTCAGATATCCAAATATTATAGGATGCCTTTTGTTGCAAAATATTGGGACTACAGAATATAATGTGAATAGTAATCCATTTAACTCAGGGTTAACATAGATAATTCTAAATGTCCTCCCCTTGAGATACTATCTGTAAATTGTATTTCAGGAAAGAGGTAGAGAAAGAAGATCTTGCTGAGGTATTTGAAGGCCGTTTCCTAGTTCAGCTAACACAAAACCCATCCAGCTAGTAGGGAAACAGCTAAATAGGTTAGATGGAAGATAGTATGGTTTTTTAGTTAACGTTAAATTAACTCATTAGCTTAATGAAGGAAACAGGGCGACAGATTTCAAGAAGGGATACAAGTCCTACAGTATTTTATAAGCTGCTCACATACAGACTAAAAGAAAAAGATGTTTTAAAACATTTTAAAAATGTTTTTGATTGCTTAAAAATATTTACATGTATATGTGCACATGCACAGACTTTCAAGATCGTTAGTATTTTTCTGCTACACTCAACACACATGTCTCTATGGTGTATATTATAGATTTTCTTTTCTTTTAGGGAAAAGTACATGTAGTTTAATATCTCAACTAGAGGTGTATTTTTAAAGTAGATATTATTTTCAAATGCAGAGCACTAATATTGACTTCAAAGAGACCAAGATACATAATTTGCATATTATATAACATTATATAACATTAATGAATCAACTTGGCATATCATGAACAATCTAAGGCTATGGTGGTGGGAAAAAAAACTATAATTCAGAAAATTGTATTGACCAATCCTCCATGTAAGGAGTGGAAGGAAGCAAAACTATCAAATTATAGAATCAAGATAAAATATGTATTCTCTACCCAACCTAACAAAGAGCTTTATAGGAAAACTATCCTTTGTTATAATTACTTTTTCTTGAGAATTTCACATATTTATATAATGAAACATGGTAATATCCACCCTATGTGCCTTCTCCAACTTCTCTCATATTCATCTCAGCATGTCCCTCTTCCAATTTCATTTTTTTTATAACCCATGAAGTCCAATTAGTGCCCATCCTACCACTAGGAATACCCTAAAAGAATGATCCCCCTCCCATGANGTTATCAACTGTCAAGAGCTCTTTAGTAAGGAGAGGGCCTAGAGAGTGCCCCAAGTATCAATTGAAATATCATGGGACTATTTTATAATGACAAAAGCTTTATGAAATCACCCTCTGCCCTCCCCCCTTTTTTGGTTGGTCTGCCTCTACCTCCCAAATGCTGGGATTAAAGGAATGTACCACCACTGCCTGGCTAAACTGCAATCTTTTATGTTTTATGTTTTACTTCATATACAGAATATGCACTTAAAAACAAACACTTGAAAGTGGAGGGGGGATGCCTTTCTGTACACTGTGAATATATGTTGTTCCCATTGGTTAATAAATAAGCTGCTTTGGCCTATGGCAAGGCAGCTTAGATGCAGGTGGGAAATCCAAGGAGAGAGACAGGAAAGAGAAAGGCAGAGGCAGAGAGACACCAGCCTGCTGCCCAAGGAGCAACATGCCAGCAGACCGGTAAGCCACAGAACACGTGGCAAAACACAGATTAATAGAAATGGGTTAATTTAAGATATAAGAGCTAGCTAGCAAGAAGTCTGCCATAGGCCATACAGTTTGTAAATAATATTAAGCCTCTGAGTGATTATTTTATAAGCAGCTGCAAGACCCCAGGGCCGGGCAGGACCNTGGAGCCAAAGAAAACTTTCAACTACAGAGGGACTATATTTGTAAAATATACTTTAGCAATCCCTTCACATATTTAGAAAGCAAAGGGGATTCTCTTAATATTGTAATTGTAAGTTTCATAGTGAAGTACTCATGCAAATAGTTTCAAACTATATTAAATTTCCTTTCACATTAGTCACCTCTAATTAGCTTATGTAATAACACAAGCAGGTATAAAGTACGTACCCTTTTTAGCAGCAACTGTTTTACTTGGAACTTTATCTGTTTGCTTCAGACCAAATGATGGTGCAAAAACAGAAGCAGTATCTTCTTCATTACTGTCAAATTTAGCTGAATCTAAAAATTTCAAAGCTTTTTTTTAGTAAAGAGATTCTATAAAGACCTCTGAGTAAACTGATTCTTTGATGACTTCTCTTTAGCTAATAAATTGATCTTGTAAGTTTCTATTTTGATCATATAATCCACAATATACAAACAGCTGAAAATAGAAAATATACCAATGTTATACCTCAAAAATGTTAATTCTATTGTGAAACAATATACAAATGCATAGGGCAATGAAAATTAATAGTATCAAAAGCTAAAAAATCACTGTTCAAAAGCATATACTAGTGATTTATTTTCAGATGAAGAGGCTCCACTGTGATCATTTCAATACCTATACAAACACTGTTAATCCTTCTAGAAAATTAGTGCTAATGCTCAAATCTAAAAGTGCAGTAAGCATTCATATTTTTAAATCAACAAATCATTGAAGATTAATTTTAAAGGCAAGCTTGCCTTCATTTTACTCTTTTGAGGGAGGAGACAGGGTCTTGCAATGTAGCCCATACTGGCTTCAAACTTACAATCCCCTGCCTCAGCCTCCCAAGTGCTAGGATTATAGGCATGTGCCACCATACCCAGCTTCACCTTATTTTTGTCCACAAATTAGTTTAATTTAGCAATCAACTCTTCCTTCCCTCAAACCATAGCAAGAATTTTTTAAATGGCCTCTGGGACTTAATACTTTTACATGACTGTTTTGACAAGCTGTGTCAACAATGAATGTTCCAAATCTAGGTGTGTCTGTAGGAATATATTTAAAAATCCAGAACAGGGGCTTAGGAGATGGCTCAGCCATTAATGCCTTTGCTCTGCAAGCAAAACCCATAGGAAAGCAAAGGGGGCATATTGTCCTGCCTGAGATCCCAGACCACAATAGGCAGAGAAAGGAAATTCCTCCTACACCAAAATCTGACCAGCCATGCAAGCTGAAATGGCCAATTTCAAGCTCAGGAAGATACCTGCCTCAATATATAAAGTGGAGAACATCAGAGATGACACCTGTCATCAACCTTGGGCCTCCACATGCACACATCTGCATATCCTCACATATACCATACACACATAATAAAGACAGTGAATCAATTAAGTGACCTTAAAAATTCTACACACAAAAAAATATGCACTAAAAAGACATAACCTTGTTATATTTTCTCCTATGAAAATTTTATTCTCTCAGCTATAAGAATTTGGTAAGCCAAAACTGCACCTATCCAGTACCTTTATAGATGTAAACAGATTCACATCATCAGAAAAATCAAGTTTCAATCTTTCAAATTTTTTTTATATTTTTCTCATTATTAAATCTTATATGTAGACACTACACTCAGCAGGCTAACATCTGCCTAGCATGTCTCCCTACATGCTTCCATAATGCCTGTTCTAACCAGTCAGTAAGTAAGTAAGTCTTGTCACATTGGGCAAAGAGTAAAATCTTCCACTCATGAAAAACTCTGCAATTAAATCCTGGTCTGATGGTTTTTCTCTTTACTAAATACATCAATCACATAATAATTAACTAATGAAAAGACTAAAAGAACATACCATCTTCTGACTTCTGAGAGTATGAAGGAAATGAAAAGAGATTCCCAAAATCCTGACTTTTTTTGTCATATGACGATTTTCTATTAGAAAGAAAATATCACAAAGATGATGTAATTAAAATACCCTACAATATACACTGCATGATCATAATCAACAAAACTTCAGGTTTTTTTTCTTTCTCTATTAAAGACAGGGTAACACCTGCACCCTGCCCCTTTCCTCACAAATTTATGTAAGTAAATATATGAATACAGATATAAGATACTATGAGCAAGGGACTAAGAGATCATGATGGGAGGGTGTGCAGAGATGGCCAACCAAACTAGTGGAG
>LZPO01027800.1:37203-58519 GCA_001675575.1 Neotoma lepida | reverse complement strand
AGTATGGAAAATGAGACCTCATCAGACTGTGAAATGTTTGGAAGGCTTTTAAACATGAGCTGATGGACTTGGCAGTCAAAATCACTGACCTGATAAAGCATGGGAAATTATAAGGAAAATATTGTTTTCACAATGGTATAAGATACTCCATGCTCCTCTAAAATCCTATTTACTGTCAGAATAAAATGGCATTGTTGACTGTTGATTATAAAGCACACCATAGTGAAGCCTTGGGGCTTGCCAGTTTAGTAAGAATGGCTGTATTTGGAGCAGTGATAGTAGAAGTCACCTTTAACTGAGAACCTGTGCAGTAGCTCACAAATCATTGTGTTGGATCACACAACTTTAGGTTATCTGTACTGATATCGTAATTTAGTGAATTCTGAATGGTTCAGGTGAAAACCCGCTTATAATCTTCTCTGTGTTTCCACGAGTTTTGGTAATTTGGAGATTCTTGGTGGTGGTATTTGGGGAAGAATCAAATGGGGAACAAATTAAACAAACAGCAAACAGAACATTCTTGAGCATCTTTGATGGGTCTGATCGTGACCCTCACATCATCCTGTTTTGAATCTTCAGTTCTACTCTGCATTGGGCAACATTTCTCCTCAACCCTCAAGACTGATTGGTCTGCCCAGAATTAACTACATATCCAATAANTGCCTCATGCCCTTGTCAATGTGCAAGTCAGATCATACTACCCATCACTGCTGCTTCTTTCTGATTTCAGTATTGCCTTGCTCCCACTGTAAACAATACACTGCTCTAGGCACGTTCGTTCACCCCATGCTGTCATCTATTATGATTAAGGACCCCTCTCTCCCAGGGATTTTTCACTTCTTTCTGCTCCTATCAGTTGAACATCTGATTGTTTTATTCATCTGGCTTCCTTCAGATCTTTTTGTCCACCTGACCCTGGACACTTATTCAGATGGAACTTCATAAGGGTAATCCATTGGGTTTCCTGGTTCCCTGCTTTCTTCTCAGTGCCTAACATGTTGTCATGGTATGTATTCAATAAACGTGAGTGAATACATTAATGATGAGGGTCTGAATGTCATGTCACTGTAATTGCCACATTCATTCTGAAATAGGTAGTATGATCTCTACTGAACACATATGATAAAAGGGGTAAGGCAGAGATGATAACCATGACATTGNAAAGATGACTCACCNCTTGACTGGGTAATTCTAAAATCCTNATTATATAAAATGAGATATCATTCCACATCATTCTTCTGTAAAACACAGAGTATTTGCTTAAGGATGAATAGGTTTTTCAAAGTAATCTTAATTGATAGAAGTCTCCTTACCTAATTAATTCATTAAGTCCTTATTAAGGACCTAATGTATGCAGNCATTGATTGGGCCTCTGAGACATACTAATGAAGAGTATAGACAAATCCAGATCTTGCCATTAACGACACAGATACACAAATTATAAAGAAAGCACGAGAGTTGTAAAAGCCATGCAGAGTATTCAAAGGTGATGAGGTCTGAAGTAACAAGGGAAGCAGATTGGATGGTGTGCTCCTCCTTGCCAGGGTGTTCTCTGCCTTCGCCAGCCTGTTTCCATTTTCAGAATGTAACACTGACATTTATGCAGTATGTGATTGAACACACTTATCATTTGGTCATTCGCTGGTTGTGTTTAACTGTGGAATCAATCTACAGAATGGCTGAGAACCTGGAAAAGCTGTGGGCTGGGTATAGATTCTCCTGGCCATATCCCATATCCCCAGATATTGGCAGTGTTTTTTTTTTTTTAAAGAAAGGCTTGTTTCTGTTGAGAGACTCCATGCTTCCATGCCTTGAGCCTGTGGAACTTCTCTCTCCTTATTCTCTCATCTTTGGATTGCTAATTACTCTTTGGTCCTGTGGTAACAGAGCACTGTGTTTGGTTTGGAATCGTAAAGACTGCCTTAATTTTTATGATGCTGATGACTACAACCCTGCACCACCTCTTCCCTGCATTAGTTAAACAGTGTCAGCCAATCATTCATTTCCTGTACACCCAAAATTGATGAAGGTGCTTAAGAAAGGCCCCTCTGATGAAATAATAGATAGTATGAACGTCAAGAAAGACACCCCTGAGGAAAATATTCAAGGGAGACACTTGTAAGCCAAGGGAACACTTGAAATAAAGGAACCGAGAACGGGATGGGCCCTATTTGTGTAAATGAACATGATTTTGGTTCAAGGGTAGTTAACTAGGGGAAGCTGTAGGAAGTGCAGTTTAGATACAANCTTATGCCAGTATCTTTCCCCCAATTANTGTCTTTGTGGTGCTTGAAATAAGAAACAAGCAATATATATCAGTATATAGTAATAGTAGCATGTTGTATGTTGTATCTTTTCTTAATCCTCTGTGTTTGTAGATTCCTGGAGAAGCACAGGGAACATTGNTAAAAATAACTTAAATTTTCATTTTCCTCTTTTTTAAGAACATGCGCTCGAGTCGTTGAAATGCCATAACAAGGGAAAAGGTAGAAAAGATGAANATAATTAACAGGAAATGACCCCTGTAAGTGGTCCTTGCTGCTTACCCTAGTGAGTTTAAAATGAACCATCAACTCTGAGAAGTAGTTTGGAAATTTAGAATGTATGTATCAGTTTATTTTCTAAATCTATTTTTATTAGATTTTTGTGTCTGGGAGACCAAAANGATGGCCAAAGAAACAGTAATGTGACGTCCTCAGTGTTACTTGTCATTACTTGTTATTTTGTCNNTATATTTGGTCGACTTCACCTGTCTCCTTCCTGCAAGAAGAAAACAACTCCTCAGTTCGTTGCTGCCAGCCTCTTTCATTTGTTGCTTCCGTTGTATTCACATATTCTGAATGTATTTTCTAGCTCTTTGGGCTCCCTTTGCCAAACTTATTGTATTCCCTTCTGGATTCTCTAAACTGATGATTAGTGAAATCACAGTTTCAAAAGAATGCTGTTCCTGAGAATATTTTCACTTCTGAAATACTTGGTCTTGATGTAGAAAGTAGCTTTGGTGGTGCATAGCAGCTTGGGTAATGCCTGGCAGGTTTGACTTTTGCAGTGAATGTCTACTGATAGAATGGATGCTTGAGGACACAGTCTCCAGTGAAAATAGTTGAGACAAAGCTCCTATGGAGTCTGTGGTACTAGGGAAATATTTAGCCTACCTGAGCTTATTTACTGTNACNGATGAAATCGAAGGTATTTCAATGTCTACCATTTAGGACTTCCNTAAGAGTTAAAGGGCATAATGNATTCAGAAGCACTATTACTTTTAATATTAATTGTTGTACAGCTATGCATGATGTATTTTTCACAGGAAGTCAACTTTCACAGTAAAATTTTAGCAGGGTTAGTTTATTGTCAGATTTTTCATTCTTTACCAGAACTATCTAAAGATCAATATTAGCTTATTAGCAAGTGAAGGGGTAGGAAGTAGAAATCTCTAAGACATAGGTTGAATCATGCTATGCTTTGCTTCCATTTGTATTTTAGGCAGCTGTGTGCTCAAGAGTAGAGAGAGATGACTCAGTTTTTCTTCCTAACTTATGAGTGGCATCATATTTACATGAAGAATGGATCTGTGACCTGCTCCCAGATAGACTGAAAACACTGGTGCATGTGTGCTTGATCTCTTGACTCAATCAGATTTAGCAGGAAGTAGCCTCGGCATTAACTCTGAAGACAGGTTAACATTTGTGTTAGGTGACATTATCATTCATCCAGTATAGAATGTGCACATTTGTGTTTGTGTATATATGTGTGTGTGTGTGTGTGTGTGTGTGTGTGTGTGTGTGTGTGTGTGTGTATCATGATAGAACTCGGGAACATTAGGTGGTATCACAAAGCACAGTTTTATATGTATTGAGGCAACTTGCTGCTTTATAAAACCTTCGTTTACTAGTCCTTCCTTTCCACCTATATAGTACATGACACCATAATGTTAGTTCCACCAACCCTACAGCTATAGATTCATTATAATATGATGCCATTTTTCAAAACAGGTAGAGGCGTCCTCTTAGTGAGAAAGCAACAGGGACCCACGGTTTTGGACCTTAAAGCTCTCCAAGGACACTCTAATGCTTTCATTTTTTTCTGTTATATCCATGATGAGGAAACCTCTTTATACCTAAAAATCACGATAGGAAAAGAGCTGGAATGAATGCAATCATCTTGAATGACACGATCCTGTGTCTTGAAATCTTTAGAAAATTCAGANGCATTGGAGCTATCTTGTCTGGGTGTCACCATGGTGTCCCTACATGTTTAGATAAGACTGTGGCTGAAGTTGCTTCTCTTTCACAGCCTTTATCACTGGCACACACTTTTGGGTTTGAAATAGCTGTATCTATTTTTCCCTCTCTCTTCACCTCCTTCCGTGGATCATTTAAATATAATTTAACCCTATCTCCCATGTCTGTTTATATGAAAACACTGTGGCCTCTGAGGAGTTCTTGTTTTTGGATATATGTGTCCTGGACTACATGGTAGCTGTAGGGGTCCAGAATGAGCAGGGATAGTGAAGGAGGTAGAATGTATGAAGGGAGTTGCTGTTCCCATTATGCATTTTGTCCTTTGTAAATGGAAATCACATTTCTCTAGACAGCATAAGTTCTGCTTTCAAATTATATCTTGAGAGGACTAAGAGAGACAGAAAACATCCACTTAGCACTCCCAGGTCTCTCTCTCTCTCTCTTTCTCTCTCTCTCTCTTTCTCTCTCTCTCTCTCTCTGTGTGTGTGTGTGTGTGTGTGTGTGTGTGTGTGTGTGTAAATATGGAAGAAATGTATACTTAGAAATAAAGGCAAGTTAATTAAAACCCACTCCAGCAGTCAATATAGAGGATGTTTTAAGAAAGGGAAGCAACAACTGTCTTAATATAACAAATATTGTTATAGGAAAAGATATGAAAAGAAAAGGTAAAATTACTCATATTTAGTGCCATCAAGTGAAGGCTACTNTATTTCTGATGGGAAAACTAAAAAACAAACAAACAACAACCTAGCCAACCAAACCAACCAAACCAACCAAACAAATAAAAAGATTGTGTAGTGCAATCATGGAGTTTCTTCTAGAGTTTTCACAAGCAGGGAGAACTTAATTACTTCCATCTACCTAACACAATGTGTNGCAAGCCCCCTGTGTCATTACTTAAAACAGGTAAGTCAGGCAATACAAAGTTTCCATTTTTGTTACCATATGTTATGCTGGTATGGATATTTCTAAAATTATAATGTGTCCTGCTTTATTATATATTGCTATTCTACTATTAATCATTCAACTTTATTTTCCCCTTTGCATTCTCCTCTGAAAGCCAGATGCACACCTTGCTGTAGTCATGCTAATCCACCTATGCTNTCTTCTACTTGAGAGGTGTTTCTGTTGTTTCTGCTTTGGGTCAAAGATTGATTGGCAGAATAGAGCCCTTAGCATTTTCTTACTGTTGGAACTGTTCAAAGTCAACATTACTGCAGCTCCGAAGAGTGCTATG
Source organism: Neotoma lepida (assembly GCA_001675575.1). NCBI lineage: Eukaryota > Metazoa > Chordata > Mammalia > Rodentia > Cricetidae > Neotoma > Neotoma lepida. Next base: position 53,041 of record LZPO01027800.1, on the reverse strand, counting down.
ACACTCATCAAGGACCTCCGTCACAAATGCAGCCTTGTCANATGCTATGTCAGGTCTCTTGCTCCTCTCTCCCTCTTCCATCTGGAAGGGCCTGGCCACCTGTACAAAACCTACTGGAGCTTAAACATGGATACATTAGCTGGGGATGCCCCTGGTTCAGTCACCAGGAAGAGAATTCTTTGGCATCAAGCACCAGGGAATCATGCCAGGTCCAGACTCTCCTCTGGTACTGAGATGAGGCTCTCAGAAGGAGCTTGGATTGGAATGATGTCGGCAGCAGCCAAAGCATCCATTTGTCTTACTGCAGAGTGTATTAATCTGTAGACACTGCAGTGTTTTGAAAAATAATAAAAAAATATTTTGCTCATTAACTTTTTAAGTCGTGCTGGCCTGGTGAAATCAATATAACATGTTGTAATTGATTTATGAAANGAAAAAGCCGTGCCTGGCTGGTGAACTCGGCAGTCACTGCTCCAGGCACCAGGGCCTTGTGCTCATTAATGCACTTCCTTTAGCTCTGCCCGAGCCAAAGGCGCAGTCGGAGCTGGAAGNCTCCGTTCCTCTGCAGACAGGCTGTTTGAGATGTAGCTTGCATTATCTCCCTAGGGTTGGATGCTTTCTCTCCGTCTCTGCTCCCATTCAGGTCAGCTGAAGGACGCTAGCCTCTTCCTCACGGTCCCCGGTGTCCTCAGAACATCTTCCTGGGACAGCAAGCCTCCATTTATACCTCCCATTTGACATTTTAATCTATGTGCTCTCTCTCCTTTCGCTCACCTTCTCCTTTCTCCCTCGGCTTGTCTTACTCCATCTGGCCTTGTCTATTCATTGATCTTTTTCATTTTATACCCTCACAAGGTGAACCTTTATTTTGTCTTTTTAAAATTCAGAGTCTAACTCTTTCATCCCTAAGACAACATTTGATGTTTCTTGCCAACCCCTGCTAAATTATGTTCATACATTACCCTTAAAAACTGGTCCTGGTTCTGTTACTTAGATCCAGCTATTTTCTCAGGGACCATGGAAGAGAAGTTTATCTCTAGTATATTGGAGGGTTTTTTTTTTCTTTTTCACTGAGTTCCCATCTATTTAAAACAATGCTCATGTAGCCCTTTGTCTCATCACTTAAGATAGAAGGAACTGTCCTGAAAATGTCAGAAGTAACCAAAAGCAGTCACATCATCTAGAAAAATGAATAGATTGTTGAGCCCAACAGACAACTTTAGGCATATTCATGTGGATTTCATCTTCTTTTTGTTCTTTTGATGCCACTTCCGGAGCAAGAAAGTGATAAAAATTACANGACATTGCAGCAATGAGCGAACAACAGTGTTCTCACTTCCTAGGTGGCTGGAGGTTCTTGGAATTTCTCTACATGGGTCCTGTTTATTGCAGCTCTTGCCACATGCACAGTGCATCAGTTTGCAGTGAGTTGAAATGTTTCCATCTATCTTAAATCTTGCAAAATGTTGCACTAGCACCGGACATTACTGCCATTCAGGATGTGCAATATTGAACCAAAAATTAACCACAGATGCCATATTAAAACAGCTGCAGGTTTTGATTTAGCTACAGCAGGAAGAAAATGTTATGCTATGGAAGTTGGCCAGAATTGCAACAGAGATATGCTGTAAATGAGGAGGAGAAGAAAGGAATTGAGGTCAAGCTGCCAAAAAAGATAGGAATGGGAGCCAGGGAAAGTAATTCATATGGTCAGTGGCAATTCAAGAGGACTCAAATCCATGAAGCACATGCCCGAGTGAGCAGATGCAGGGTTAGAGCAGGAGGGCTCATTAGACTGGTAATTAGAGATACAAATGAAGGGAGAGAGAAAACACCTATAAATGTGATTCAGTACAGTGATTCAACTTCAGGACTCACTGTATTGATTATGGAATGTATGGCTAGAAAAACTAGGGATGCTTGAAATCAATTCTGAGAAGTAAGTCTTGATGTCCAAGGAGTCATAGCAATGCTAGGCTGTGAAAAAACACAAGGCTGTCTTGAACACCCTGGAACCTGAACACTTCTCGGAGAAGGCCCCTCATGAGATAAACTGTNGTCATTTTGAAGGAAAGCCTTTGGAGGGTTCAGTTGGACACCTTTGTACTGAANACCAAGGTGGNGAAATTTTCTTTCCACAGAATCGTGGGCTTGTGAGATTCTCATTAACTNGAGGGCCATCTGTCTTCTTGCTATTCATTTGGCTCANTTAGTCACAGGTAGGCAGGAAGGTCTCAATAGTTTTGGTTCTCATTCAATTCTGTTGTCTGCTTAGGAAATAGAAAAGGACGGTGACAGCTGTAGCAATGCTGGGGTTCTCTTTCCTCTGTGGGAGCCAGAAGGAGCTTTCTTAATGTGGCTTGCTACTGACAGAGTGAGCAGACAGCAAGTATTTCCTCACCCTGGAAGTTGGCTGCCTGCAACTATTGCTCTGGTTGTCTTATAGTTATACCCACTTTGCGGAACAGACCAGAACAATAATGGCCNCNAAATTAGCAATTGTCTTCATTGCTAGAGTGACAGAAAGACTGGTTATTGACCATAACAGTTCAGTCAAACCTGACCTTCACCTGTAATTTATGTCTGCCTTCCTGGTTCAGATGGGAAATGCTTACTCATGCAGTAAGTCACCAGGACACACATTCAGTCCTTCTAAGCCTTTCCAAACCTCAGGTAGAAAAAAAANTCTATTATCAAGCTACAACTGTGTGTTCTTTTTTCATGTTTTGCACAGAGAAGCATAAGAACCCATTGGAAACCCCTACTGCTCCATTGGTGCCCCAGGAAAGCCATGCAAAACCAAACCAGCATTTCTGCCTGGATTCCTTTTGTCAGTCTGACTCTTCAAAATCCAGGGAACAATGCTGCTCTTTCAAGGAGTTTTCTTTTCAAAGAAGACAATTCTGATAATTAATTTTCAAAGAAAGTGAAAGCTTCAGTTTTCTAGTGATGGTGGCAATAATGAGTAAGAGCTGACATCCCCGGGCAATCACTGTAAGCCGAGTGCCACCTTAAATACTTCACCACCTCTATCTTATTTAGCCCTCTAAAGCGCTCTGCTGTGTCATTTTTACTTCCCATTTTACTGATGTGTTGGCTGAGGCTCAGGATAATTAAGTGACTCTTCTAGGTCACATGGCCAGAGGATGACACAGTCTTTTAGCAATCAGCAAGCTGATGTCTCAGTTTGAATTATGGACATATGTTTTTCCCCCTCTTCTGTCATACAGAATATCAGGGTAGAAACTTCTATTGTAGTATGGAAGGGGAAACACATTTATGCATGCTTTAATGCTATGCAAAGCCTACTAGAAAACCATATTAATCGGTAAATATGTTTTTCTTATTTCAATGTTCAAAAAGTGCTGTTTAATAAACGTGTATTTAACAAGTAGCTGTTTAACAAGGGATTTTTGATTGGACTTTGTGCACTCCACATAAAATATAGTTCTTAATAAATGAGAATAAGAAATAATTTTAGTGTTGGTTATACATATCAATATCAAGTCTTATCTCATGCTACTNTGTGTATGTGTGTTTGTGTGGTGTATTTGAATGAGNGTATAAATGCGTATGGTATATATACCTATTTGAATGCCCTGGAAGAGGCCAGAGGAAGACGCTAGGTGTGCTGCTCAACCACTTTTTGTCTTATTCATTTGNGACAGGGTTTCTCCCTGAGCCTGAATCTAGGCTAGCAACCAGTAAGCCCTAGTGACTTTCCTGTCTCTGATCCCACTTCCCCCATCCCACAGCTCTGGGGTTACTGGCTCCAGCGCAGCTATGCCTGTTATTTTTTTAGTCGGGAAATGGGACCCAAGGCCATGTCCTCATGCTTGCAAAGTAAGCACTCTTACCCACTGAGCCATCTCTCCAGCCCCCTCATACTACTTTTTAGTTGATGAAGTGTAGGTAGTCAATGGCTGCTGAGGGAGGGAAACTCAGTTTTCTCCAGCAAAGAGATTCCTGATAAGTTATCCTTTCCCAAGTGTTCAGCCCTAAACCAATGTACATAAGAACAACACTAAATGAACTCGTGTGTGTGTGTGTGTGTGTGTGTGTGTGAGAGAGAGAGAGAGAGAGAGAGAGAGAGAGAGAGAGAATAGTTACAGAAGAAGAGGTCATGAATCCAAGAAGGAATAGAGGAGTTAGAAGAGAGAGAATTGACAAAATGACATAAATACAGTGTCTATACAAAATTCTCAACAGTAAATTATTTTAGCAAAAAGAGAGGACATGGAGAGAGAANTGGGGACAGGTGTTGGGTGTTCCTGGGTAGAGTGNGTTATGNCACATGTAATCAAGATGTATTATTTACATGCATGAAATTGTCAAAGAATAACAGATATTCTATTAAANCATTGTTGNGTAAACTTGGTGGCCACATGCCTGTAATCAAATTCTTGNGAAGCTGAAGTAATTTGATCATAATTTTAAATGCTGCACTGGGCTTCATAGGAAATTTGAGGTTAGTCTGGTCTATGTAAGAGACCCTGTTCTCAAACAACCATAAAATAAAAAAAATCTTTTATGAAATAGCATTTCAAGTTTAGTAAATTCAGTCACCAAAACTTTCCGAATTCCAAATTTCTCACTTCTTTTTTCTTTTTGAGGCACTGTCCTGGAACTCAATATATATTCTAGGTTGTCTTCAAGTGCAGAGAGATTCACCTGTCTCTGCCTCCCGAGTGCTGGGATTCAAGGCCTGCACCACCATATCCAGGTCCCATATTTCTTAATTGTGAATTACTATTGAAAATCTCTCCCATCCTTACTTCAGTCTTTATTTTACAATTTATGGTGAGAACACTTAGCATGAGAGCTACTCTGTCAAAAATTGTCAGTGTAAAATTCTGCATTAACTNTGGATACAAAGTTGTGCAGTAGTAGGTGTCTGNAGTTTATCACGCAGAACTAAAACTTCATACCCACTGAAGAGCAACCCATGGGGTCTTAAGTCTACTACATCATATATTTAGNATGTTAATGCAAATCTGTGTGACTAGTGGTATCATGCAGAAGGATGGGTTTGTTGTACAACCNTGGTTATCCCATGCTTCTGGGTTTCANACTCCTGAAAGTTTTGGTATATGTGTCAGTTTTCCTAAAAGGATATGTTNGCTTCAGAAGTACTAAGCAAGAATGAACTGTTNAGTGTAATTCCTAACTAAAATGTAAGCAATCAGACATGNAGTTAGAGACTTTGACTTAACCCAGTTTCAGTGAAAGGAGTNCAGGATTTCTAGACAGCAACTCTCCAGAGAACAGTAAGAGAATCCTACTTTATTTGGTNTTGGCCATGGCAAAAATTAATGACTTTATCAGTTAATGATAGATNCTTGTTTTCTCCTTANTGACAATGAAAATTCTTGTTTACATANGTAAATTTAAAGTACATTCAGATACTCTCCAGATAGAAATGCTGATTGTTTCCACCTTTCTAGTCTACATTTGACAGTGAACAGTAAGTCTTTTCTTTCCCTGTGAGCTCTGAGCTACCTTGCTAGTAGTGCTTCAAGTTTGATTGCTAAACGTNGCCTCTNGGTNCTAACATGAGATATATAGAATACAGATACTTCAAGTCCCTTAAACAAATCCCACCATTTGGAGTTTGTAATGTGTCTTCCCATTGGTAAATATGAGATTACTAACATGGACAATGGAGCCACCAATCATTGGTCAATTCTCTCAGAAGCCTGTGAACATAAAAGCTATATCAAATTTCACTTGAAATTCCCAGTACTTTTCAATAAAAGAAAGTTCAATTTTGATTCAACAACCAAATGACAAGCACATCAGCANAATTATTTTAGAAAGTAATTGTCTTCAAAACAAAACAAATACAATTTCAGATTCTGCTAAGAGACCTNTTACTCCTGCTACACCATGTCAATCATCTACATGAGATTTAAATGAAATGAATAATAAGGGAAATATATATAGCAAAAGTGGATANATCAGTGAGGTAGGGAACTAATGAAAAATAAAACTAGAAAAATAAATTTGATTCAGATTGAAGAGGGCCAACAATGACGAATGAGCTTGACCATTTTTCTTTGGGGAATTGATTTTTTTAAAAGTAAGAGATGGTGTCATCACAATAATGTCATGTGGAATGATCTATACAAAAATGTGATAAAAATAAGACTCAAAACAGTGATGAGGAAAATGGAAAGAAGGCTTCCAGAACNCAGGGATAGTCTATCTTGAANTTCATCAACTTGAGATATCAACTGAAAAACTTCCTTGCTAAGTCCTTTTGCTTGATCTTCTAAGTTGGTAGCCATACTTCATTTTTACAGTCCCCGACACTGTGCTATTTACTTTGCAGCATTACATGTTCTTAATTCAATATTTATAATGTCAAAAAGGTCTTTTGACTGGGAAATGTTTGCCACAGCACTTAACAGATAAGTTTCCAACAAATTTTTCATAGACCAACTGACCACTTCATTGGTCACTTATTTGTCTTTTANACNTATAGAAAAATCAGAAGGATTAAGTNAAAAGACTTAAACAGAATTCAGGTTTTGAATTTCTGAAGTATGTTAAACAAATATTGGTCTATCATTATAATTTTAGAATANATGAGATTTTTATGNTTTACTGAGTGGACATTGATAAGGATTGACTGTAGAAGGCAAACATTATGTGTCTACTTAGAGATGATGAATCAACTGCTTATGGAGGGAACAGTCAAGAAAAGAGAAGATACAGATTTAGAGAAGGACTCTGTCCATCCTACAGGCAAAGTGAACTTGGCTGAAACTTTGATGGAAAAAGGAAGATAATTCTGTAGAAGAACTGGCACAAAGCTACCTTTAATCACNAGAAATATATGCATGCCATNGGGCCAAGTGTTTCTTACTCGATTGGCTCAGACTCATAGAATCAGAAAACATGTTTTAACTTTTAATTCTTCCATAGAATACAGCCAAATATTCACCAAGATCTTCCAGAAATCATTATACCATAGAAACCTGCCTGTCACCTTTTCCCTTCCTGTTATTTAGTTGAGAAATTATTACCTTGATCTCACCATCCCCCTGCCTCTGCTTCCTGAATGATGAGATTATAGGACCATGCACTGATGCCTGGTTCCAGCTTCATTTTCATCAACACCAATAAGCACTGATTGTGAAGCCAGTCTTAATATACTAAATATACTATCTTTTCAAATCATATCATTAAAATGATAACATGAAAACAAAAAGTTCATGTTCAGTTCTGTAGATCACGTGAGCCAGTGGAACTAATATATACTGATGGGAATTTAGGAAAAGGAGCTTTATACACACCAACAGTGTGAACCAGCAATGCCTATCTAAATACTTGCAAAGGAGAAATCAAAGTACANATAGATGAAGGACTTACGCATAGATGTTCAAGCAGCTGTATTCACAGCTTTCAAAAAACAAGAGGCAGTCTAAATATCTGCCAATGAGTTAATAAACAAACCAGGATCTTGGAGAGGAATATGCAATGGGATATTGATCTGATTTAATGTAAAGAATGAGAGTTGTTCATAGCCCTCATTTTTCTTTTACACCAACAATTTCCAGAGCAGGTCATCACAAACACTCAATCAAGAATGAAGCTAGTTGTCACACAAAAGAAAACCAATGCTCAAATACTAAATTGAAGATTCGTTTGTACCAAACTCAAANAGACTGAATCTGTGGTGACCTAGTGGTCAACTGATATGGAAGTGTGGAGATACCACAGAGGGACACTGTCCAACTTTCTTGATGACTGAAATTTTCTGTAACTTGATTTATATCATTGTTACACTGGTAGACACCATTGTACCAACCTTCCTAACATATGGGTGTGGTGGTATGGTCACCTAGAAGGCCGAGGCAAAAGGGTTGGTAGTTCAAGCCTATCCTCAGATACATGGCAATATAGAGTTTCAGGCCAGCCTAGGTACTATAAGAGAACTTGTCTCAAAAGATCAAACCATAGAAAACACACACACACACACACACACACACACACACACAAGCAACTCCCCCTATTAACCCAGACATATCAAGTATGTGTATTTTGTTTCGATGAAAAGTTTACCTTAATAATTCTGATTAAAAATAAATGAGTAGGTAAGTAATGTGAGCCTGACAATTATTTTAAAACATGTATAATTTATATAAGACAACTTTAGCATTATGATATAAATTATGTTTCTTGTTATAAATGCTACTAAGACAAATTTAAAGAAACTTAAAAAGCTTCTATATATAAAATTGCTTGGTTATTGAAAATTTAGTTATTGTGAAATTAATGCCTCCATGCTTAAAGATAATTTATGTTTAATCTAATGCAATTTTTTCTTGCCACCTGTCAATACAAATTAGTAAAATTTNNTTATTATATTAATGTTAGCATTATATTAAAAAAGAAAGAGTATAGCAAATATCAAGGAAATGTTTTCTTAGCAATTGTCAGTTTTCTAAAACAAAAGTAGAACATTATCTACACTCAGTACCATTTATTCAAACTGGAAACTGACATTCCTCACTTTGTTTATCAGAGTTCTAGGATATTCCTTTACTTGAATGGTTGCAGAACCTGAAACCATTTTGAATAAGTAAAAAAGAACTATTACTAACCATCAACTCTTTTATTATAACATCATTTTATATATGATTATAAAGTACCTATGCTTAACTTCTTTTTTAATGCTGATATTTCTAACATACTCTTATTTCTTTCTACTGTCTTGCCTTTGTGTGTGTGTGTGTGTGTGTGTGTGTGTGTGTTCATAGATAGATGCCATTGAATAACCTTAGGTGTTGTTCTTTAGGCACTGCCCCTCCCCCAGATTTTTTCATCTCACACAGTCTTGGAACTCTCCAGGTAGGCAGGACTGGCTAGCTACTGAGCCCCAGGGATCTGCTTGTCTGTACCTTCCCTATGTTCCAGGTTACAAGCACATGTTGCCATGCTCAGCTTGTTTCAATGCAGGTTCATGGACCTGAGGTCCTCCTGCTTGCAAAGCAAGCACTTCACTGGCTGACCTATCGTCCCACTCAGAGTTAACATTTTTAAATTAACAAACTATAATGTAAGACGATGCATACATTATTAGAAAATTTGAATGGACTCTGTTCAAACAACAAAAAAAGGAGAAAAAATACACACTGTAAAAGACATAAATCTGTATTCTTCCAAGTGCCACTGGGAATCGTAATAGATTGACTCTGTCTTCAAACTTGAGAGAGCAGTAATATAAGGAAAAGGGTGCACAACAGGAGACACAGCTTAGAAACTCAATGGCATGTAGAAACAAGACAACGTAGAGCACAGCTTCAAAGGTGGTTAAGAAAATGTCCACAAGTCATAGGGTCAAGAGGAAGAAAATAATTGCACTTATTTCCAAGTTCCTAAATCAAATATTGGCAGGATAAAATATACTGAAGTACATTGCAGCGTTTTAAAACAAAAGCACATGTTCTGACCTTGCAGATAAATAATGACTTGGGCCATGAATGAGAAATACTGGAAGAAGTAAAATACCTGATGTAAATGCATTGGTAGAGATGACGGAGTCCCTTGTAATGAAAATAAATCATGCTGACAGCATGCTTCCTACTGCATGCTTCCTACTGCCAGTGCTTAGTGGAGTGAGGGTGGTTTACAGCCTGGCCTGTTTGTACCTACACAGCCATGATAGTGACAGCTGCCACTTACTGAGATTTTTAGCTAAGAAATATTCCAGTTTGTGCCTTACCTACAGTAATCATCAATCCGAAAGGAGAAACTCAGTCTTTGTTTCCTGACTTAAAGAAGTCAACTAGNTGGTGCAATACACTCACGTTAAAGAGTGCACATGGAATTTCAACTTGGTTTGATGCTTTTTATAACACCTGGGCCTACGTTCTTGTTTTGTTTTTGTGTTTTCCATTGCTGTGTCCCATGTAGTGAAAGAAAGTTTAATAAAGAGACAATTGGAATCTTAGCATACTGAAAAAAGCCAAACCCAAACAACCCCTCCAAAAAACCCCCAAAACCGTGTTTTATTTCATTTGTTTGAGAGAATTTCTGTGCTTGACTTCTTACCTCTATTATCTTAAAAAAAGAAAGAAAGAAAGAAGAAAGAGAGAAGGGAAGGATCGGGGGTCTAGGGAGATGGTTCTGTTGGTAAAGTGCCTGCTGGGCAGGAATTTTAGGTGTCCAGAATTCATGTAAAAACTAANTGTGGCTTTACACATTCATAATGTTAGCATTGGAAGAGGGGAGTGGAGACAAGAGGATCTTGGGAATCTCTCTGGCTAGCCAACCCAGCCCATGTGGCCTCTCTTGTATTATTTTTGGGGGATTTTCTTAGAGACAAGAAAAGAAAAAAAAATGACTTTCTAACCTGCCCTGGTGCTTTGTGAAAGTCCAATCATTCAGATGCAGATCCGGTTATACTTAATAGATATTCAGGTCACTGTGTCTAAGCCTCCACAGTCGATACTTGCAGTGTTTTGGACATTGTTAGAATTTCATGTGAAATAAATAGGTACTAAAACTTACCCTATTTGAAGTTTTTGTTTTGTTTTGTTTGTTTGTTTAGCTTGTTTAGACTTTGTGGGTTTTAGAATGAGCAATTTATTTCTGGCTTATCAGTTATCTCAGAGCACTCAAATATTACATCATCTGAAGTGACTTTGAAGGAAAGAATAATTGTTAAGTATGCGCTCTCCTCAGAGAAAACCTGACTCATGCTCAGCAAATACACATTTGTCTTCTNAAGTGTTAGTGTTGGAAAATGAAGTGCAAACTGCCACAATGTAAGGGGATAATTTCTAGGAGATTCTGATAATTTTACTTAGGACTGGCAAAGAGCATGCACCCTTACAGATGTGTTAATGAAATACCATATCTAACTCTGCTGTGGTTCAGGGCTCCAGAGTGTATGCCATTCAATGTGTGTGTGTGTGTGTGTGTGTGTGTGTGTTTAGTATAGTTTTGTTTGAGGGATATCTTGAGGTAGGTTGCTATGGATACTTGCACAGTCAGATCTTCCATGTTTCAGTAAGGTGTTTCTACAGTACTCACAGTGTCATGGTGTTGTCCATGCTATGGGAATACGGAGGTCCATATTCCTTGGAGGTAACAAGACCTGTGAGTGTTTTAAGAGACANATTTCTTCTTCTACCATGAGACAAATAGTTGTGTTTTGTTGTACTTGGAAACTTTAAAGTTATAGCGGAACCCATAGCTAGTAGCACTCTTACCTGACAGCAATTGGAATGGGTCTCTGGGATCCTGAAAACGCTAATACGTCTTAGGGGTTTTATTGGCAAGTTTCTCTGGGAAACAGATGGGCTCTTTCAGCCTCAGNGGTCACGAGACAAAGAGCTGCCCCTGAGTGGTAACACAGCTCTCAGGATGTAAGTTTCCCTGTCTTCAGTATCCAGTATCATCTTGTCCTTTTATGTAAGAGGGACGAAAACAGTTGCGCAGCTATAAAACATTTACTTACCAAATAACACCCCTAAATGTTTGATGCTGTAGTTTGAATAGAACAACTTCCTTCTCTTGAATAATCCATTCGCTAATTACTATGGAACAGATCTTTTTAGGAGGGCATACTGCATCTTAACCAGGAGTTTATATGTTCAGAACATATTATGGCTGGTATTCCTTGATGACACTGTTTGTAAGTGTTAGATTAGATTAATAATTCACATGTACTACAGATAAAGTTTTTCTNTTGGCACATTTATTGTTATGGATTACTTCAGAATGTTCTTGATATTTTTTTTAAAAAAACTTTCTTTAAAGGTTTTTAATATGTTAAAGGAATGACCAATTCTTATTTTTTTCCAGAAAGGTGTTCCTATTCTCTTCTAAAGCCTTCCAGTTAGAAGTAGAAGCAAATTAAGGAATGCATAGGGGGAAACCTAAATATGAACCATACGTTCTGTGTGGAGTACCAGGGATGTGGAGACCCTAGTGTCGACTCCTGCTGCTTCTCTGTTTACTATTCTACACACNTGGTTAGTTAATTATTGATCACCTCAAACTTGTGCTTCCCTCTTCTGTCAATGGATAGGGCAGGGCTTCTTATCTTCTAAGTGTTAATTGCCATTCCCACTTTTCCCCATCTTATTTCTTTTCCACTGAAACTTTTCCACAGTTGGCTTTGATTACAATCTTCTGTCACTTANGGGCCTAACTGTAGTTACTCTTTCCATAAAACACTGCAAACTTCATGAAGAAACAAANCATACTCTGTAGAGTTGAATGAACTCAGTTGTGTATAATTCTCTAAAGAGATAAACAATGATATGGTATTTTAAAAAGTTATGACATATAATAAATTTATATTNTACTCCTTCAGGTAAAGAGTCTTTAAAGATAAGCTGTATTATACTGAAACTGTACCTATATAAAAGATTGATTTGATTGATGATGATTTTGATGAGTGTGTGTGTGTGTGTGTGTGTGTTTGTGTATACGTGTGTGGTGCTGAAGACTGAGTACAAGACTCTGAGACAAGTGCTAGGCAAGTGCTTTAGTGCCAAGCTACACCCCAAGCCATAATTGATTATTTCTGATACTTGTTTTTCACTAAGTTCTGAGTGGAAATAGAAAATTTTATATAGTTTATAAACAGTACATTTTTTTTCTGCATAAATACCAAGGGTATTAACAGTCAACATTATTGACATCTTATACAAGATGTTTCACTTTTCTCATAGTGACATAGGGACTATTATTATTATTCTAGTTTTACAAGTGAATGGCCTAGGATATAGGGCATTTAATTTTTCAAAGTAAAAGAGACGAAGGACTTAGTTCTGATTACAATGTTATACATTGCTTTTATGCTATTGAGCTAGTGAATTCCAACCACTGCACTGAACTTATACAATGTTTGCAAGGTAGCCTTGTGTTTTGCAAATTATCAAGGAGGATTCAGCCCCCTCAAAATGTTTTGTGGCATTAAGAAGGCACGCTTCGCGATATTGTCATCTGCACGTGACACAAACANGTCTGAAAGCGGAAAGTATTGTCCCATCTTTCCGTATCACACATCATTTGAACCACAAGGGACTGTCAGCAGAACACGGCATTAAGAGATAGAAGATGGAAAGAAGTGAGTTAATGTTGGGATGGGATTTGCTAAATTTGCCTTTAGGAAGACAACCAGCAACTCTTTCCTCTACGCAGTTTGTTGGAGATATTGGAAATTGCCATGTATTTTAGGAAATAATTTGGTTTTATTATACAATGTTTTTTCAATACAAATCAGAAGAGACTAATTCCTAAATCCAGGGATTGTCTGTCTTAACTCAGGACTCCCTGCTACCTGTCTGAAACAAGACAAATGACCTGACTAACAACTCATAAAGCAGGAAGTGGTAGAGCATCGATAAGAGCTTTTAAGGAAATGCGTGCCTGTTTGTCTCGTCAAGCCCTGTATACTGCTCGTAGGAATAAAAAGTAGTCCAGATACCATGGAAGTCAATATGGAGGTTTCTAAGAAAAAGACCAATAAAATAAAAACTAGCCATAGACATAAGTCCACTAGACTTAGCTGTGTACAGCACTCCTTTATATTTTCCCAAAAGATTCCAAGCCAGTGGGTCAAAGAAATGGGTCAAAGAAATACTTGCACATCTACGGTCACTGCTGCACCGTTCACAGTACCTAAGTTGCAGAACCAACCTAGGTGTTCAGCCATGGAGGAATGGATAAGGAAAGTGGAGCAAATGCACACAGTGGGTTTTTCCATCATAAAGAAGAATGACACTGTTATTTTTCAGGAAAAATGGATGCTATGGAAGATAATTATATTAAATGAGTTCATCCAGACTCATAAATATCATGTTTTTTGGCATCTGTGGTTCCTAGATTTTATAGAGATATTTAAAATTATATATATAACATTAAATTAAAGTGAAACTGTATGGAGGGAGAAAGGGAACTAACATGGGGGGGTGGAGTGAGAAAAAAGGGAGAGGATAGGAGGAAGAATGTGTCTAACACACAGTTACGTGTGTATGAATGCTCGGTTTAAAAGAGCAGAATGCAGCAGCCTCATTGTTCCTTTACTTCAGTGCTTTTAAGTTTTATTCATACAGGCATTCAACTTTTCTGTTCAGTGTGTTTCTGAACAACTTCTTTACATCTGTCAAGGTTTGTTTCTGCGCTTGAGTGAAAACGATGAATCTGTGAGTTCAGTGGCCACGAACCTCATTTTCCTTTATGGTCTGGACCTCTCCTACTTTCTCCAGTCACTTCTCCCCTCTACTCCTGTACTGCTTGATGAATTGTAGGGAGACACTGTGGAATTCTGTAAAGAACAACCACACAGCAACAGTAAGGGAAGACCAAATGGAGACTCCAGGGCTAAGAGGTGTCACCTAAGATGCCAGTCTCGCTGGAGTGCACCAAGCATCCCTTGACAGACACATTCAATGCACAAGTCTAATGATGAATGTCCCTGAGAGTCAGCTCTACTTTAAACTAAGGCTTCTCCTTGAATAAGCACATCCCGAATTCCCACGTCATCCCTAATTCATGAATGTCCACAGTGTCATCAGCTGATAAGCATGTTGTCTGTTCCCNCCATCTGCCAGGACAGTAATTTTGGCCCATCTTAAAAGTGAAACTTAAAGTATGAGAGAAACACTGTGTATTAGTTTACAAAAGTCATGCCATTGCGCCTTTATTTATTATTTATTTAATTTGTTTGGCAAAACCNTCTACATGATTAGTAATTAGAAAAACAAAAGATCCCTCTTCAGTCCAGAATTTTATGCTTTATTTATCTTTCAAGGGAAGGAAAAGCCTTCTTATTGAATTCTAAATCCACATAACATTTTTTCTCTAGAAATGACTATGGATTAAGTCAGCGTCAACACCCTAATAAACACTCCCAAAGAACAAATCCATGAGAATAAGAATGGAGTGTTCACTCCACGGCCCAAATTCTGTCAGCAATCCCTTCCTTCCTGTCAGCTGCCTTTCCCAGCAAAACCATCTCANGGACAGAGATACTNAGAACTGTTTTCTAGGTATCCTGTACACCACACTCTAAAAGAGACTAACTTCNTTTTGATNGGGCTGTCAAGGTTGGGGTGAACCCAAGTCGTCTCTATAGTAACCACCACTTGAGACAACTGGAGGTCATGTGATCTCAATTTTCTTTGCCCTTTTCCCTCTCACATGTCTTTGATCATTATATATATGTGTGTTCCCATGCGTGTATGTGTGTGTGTGTGTGTGTATGTGTGCATGCGCACACATGAGCAAAGTCAACCTTGGGTGTCATTCCTCCAGTGCCATCCACCTTGTTTTCTGGGATAAGCTCTCTGAGTGGCCTGAAACTCACAAAGAAAGCTAAACTGGCTGGCTGGCAAGCTCTGGGGATCTGCCTGTCTCAACCTGTCCAGAACTGGGATTACAAGCATGTGCTACCCTATGGGCCTGGAGATCAAACTNAGGTCCTCCTGTTTTCAAGGCAAACACTTAGCTGATTGAGCTGTCTCCTCGACCCTTTTTAATCCCCTTTCAACTTTCCAAGTCCTTTTTTTCACTTCTGTCTGGGAAGTAATAAGTCCATAGGGAGGGCTACAGGAAAACTTTTCAGGTGCCCAGACGCTTTGCAAATATTTTATTTAAGCTATATTAATCACAATATAGAAAATTTATTCTATAGAAGAACAATTAAAGCTTAGGGAAGTGAATAGTCTCTCAATGGTTGACAGAACAGCAGGAGCAGGGATGGAGTGCAAATCTCTGTCAAAGGTCTTGTGCATCCGGGCGGTGGTGGCGCACGCCTTTAATCCCAGCACTCGGGAGGCAGAGGCAGGCGGATCTCTGTGAGTTCGAGGCCAGC
>LZPO01027800.1:0-18007 GCA_001675575.1 Neotoma lepida | reverse complement strand
GTTAGTAAGAAGAACAGTGAGTTTGGGGTTTGAGGACAAAATTAACAGTAGAGGGGACTTGGGCTGCAGAAAAAGACAGGATCAAGACGAAGCTTTACAGAGGATTAGAGGATGACAGAGGCNGTTTCTCTGGTGATGCTGATTAAATGGAGACGGTATTATGAACGCAAACCACACCAGCATTCGAATCTTCCTTTGGTGCTCAGCAAAACTATNATAAAGTAAGAAATCTATTAACGCGAATTTGCAGGGGGGCTTTCCAGTTTCTGAAAAGGATGTGATGAACACCAGGGACATTCAGTCNTCACAGCAAATTGCTGAATTGGCGACTTAAATGTTAACGTCAGGCCTTCCACTCTGCCACTCAAATCAGCTTGCTGCCGTGTACAAACACCTGGTGAGAGGGGGCAAAGGTCTTTCACTTAGCACCTGCTGAGCCCACGTGCTAACTTTATTTCTGTGTATCTTCCGGATTGTCTTGGGTCTTGAAGTGGTATCTTACAGATGACAAAACAGTTTTTTGCCATATCATGTTATTAGTCTAGCCAAACCAAAAGCGGGACTTGACTTAACTCTACCTCTTTCCAGCCCCAGGGAATAAAAGCAAGTCTTCCATTCAGTGATTTGATTGGAGTACCTTTAAAATTCTACAGGTCTCATCTATGTGAATGTGACTCTGCAAGTACTGATGGACCGATTTCAGAAGTACTAGCATATAAAAACCACTTCTGTCCTTTTAATTTTTTTTTTTTTACTCTTAATTTCCCTTGCCAGCCCCCTCTTTGAGCCATGCTCTGACTCACCCAGCTTCAATTCTGGCTGGCACGGCCAGTGCAGTCAAGGCTGCAGCTGTTAGCAACCCCCCCACCCCCTCCCCGGCTCATCTTGAGGTCTGCAAATGAGCCTTGCAGACTGATACTGTGTTCTGCAGTTTATTTGACAAATCGCTTTTGTGGCCTTTGAGTTTTCATATAACTCATAAATTCCCGCAGCCGATGGAGGCTGTTTATCAGATTCAAATTCCATACATTTGGAAGTAAGGAGGTGAGGATCCTTGCATTCAGAGTGGACCCCCACCCTTCAGATTTATCTCTGAATTGTACATAAAACTACTCTGAGAGGAAGCTAGGATATTCTCCTGCTGGTGCCTGCCTCCAAATGACTTCTCCCCTTCTGCCATAAATCATGCTAGCATCTTTTAAAATGTGCCTGAGAAATGTATTGGGTGTTTACAGTGCTGGGTTTTAGCGAGTTGAATTGCATTTGGGCAGTATGTTTGCCTCATCACGTTCTGTGTGACATTGGAGTAAAATGGAGACTCCGGTCATTCAGCTGCAGGCTCTGAGGAAGCCTGTTGTAACTGTGCATTTTAATGAACTGAATCCGCTAAGGAAATGTTGTCTCTACTGTGGTGTAGCTGTCTGCCTTGTGAAGCACCTCCCTGCATACACAGAGGACTTCTTTTTCTTAAACTGCCTTTCCTCCATGCTCTTGAAGAGTTTGGGGATTTTTTTTTTCTTTTTTCCTTAAATTACAGGTGGAGGAGGTTTAAGGAACTCTAAAACCCAGAAGCAAGCTTGCTTGCATTCTTTACGGCACTTGGAGCTAAAACATAGTTGCAGCAGTAGTCATGCTATATTCCTGGGGCACACAGAAACTCTGAGAGACCTAAAGCATTTTGTCATATCACCAGAGATGGCATCTTTACTTGGAAACAATTGAAATACAAATAGAAAATCAGACAGGGTTTCCTCCCCTTCCTTAAACTCATCAGTGGGCCACTCTGAGCTCAGCCAACAAAATGGGAATAATTTAACCATTCATTATTTTTGCACAGTGTGCTGCTGAGTCTTAAGACTGNGTTGAATATGAGGAAATACTTGTGGTTAAAGGTGTTATGTAAAAATCTGATCTCTGAAATATTATTTGAGGGCCTCCCCTGGAAAGCTGCTGAGTATTTCCAGAATATTTCTTGCCTTATGACTGGTTAGTTAATCACCTGCTTTTTAAATTTTGTTGCTTTCAGTTATTTCATGCAAAATTGTTAAATTGCCAAGAGGTACTTTACCTGAGTTAGTCCCAGCATAATTTGTTACTGAAAATAAAGAGGGTCATAAATCCCAACCATTCCTATCTTTCCTCCTCTTTTACATGGATGCAAAAGTTTGTAAGAATTGAAAACAATAATAATGTAGACACTGGGACTGCCTGAAGCAAGAAGGACATGGATTTAAAANGNTGAGGTGATTGTGCTGTAACCTTCGGATGTATAGGATGAGACAGACAGAGGGAAGCTGTTATTGGAAGATTTAAAATTAGGTTACCTTGGAATTACAGGCAGACAGCNAGAAAACACACTTTGGGGGCTCTTAGAGATTTTTATGGCCATAAGTGTTAATAAAGAAAAGGTTTCATTACCACCTTCCCATTACAAATGTACCAACGTGTCCCAAAGATCAATCTGTTCTGTTGATGGCAACTTTTAGCACAGTCCTGAACCTGAGCAACACCTCACATGGCAAATATTAGCTGTATGTCTTCCCTACCTTGCAATCCATAACTAAAACATGGCATAAACATAGAGTAGGGACAATGTGGCTTCTGCTCTGAATTAAGCTGCAATTTACAAAATTACAGTTTTTCATTTAGAGCCTCAAAGATCTTGAATACAAATAGAATATTTTACTCTCTATTTCATTAAATTATTAGACTGTATCATTTTAATTATTGGTTTTCTAGAAGTTTAAACATCATTACTGGTTTCNTTTTATTACAAGCTGAAGGTACATGTTCAAGTCGTGTAGATAAGCTTATAAATAAAAGTTGGATAGAGAGACAAAAAGGGAAACATCTGCCATGGAGATGAGAAAGAAGAAATTCAGGAGAAAGGAGCCAGNGATGGATGGAANGGAGAGGATGAAGCCATGGGTAGGGCTTTGATCCCTTGTGATTCATTGCTTTCTGCACAGTTGATTTTTTTTTCTGAGATGAAGACAAAGATGCACACAACCACAAGTCTTAAAATTTGGAACCTCCAATTGCATAGTTCTTTGGAAATGTGTATGATCAGAAAGTTGAGACCCTGCAGCCTAGCCCCTGGGGAGAAGGTAGGGTGCCCCCCTTTGAATGGGAAGAGAGGTGAGGTCTCACATGTGCCCTAAGCAGGAGCTACACAAAGACTGAGATAAATAGCCATCTAAACTCAAGNCTAGAGGACGTTTTCCAGGAACAGGTGATCCAAGAGAAGGCAGGCACCCTGCCTCCACTAAAACACAGTGAAGTAATTTAAGTAAAATACTATTCCTTGGGTTGTTAAAAGCTGTTTTTCACTTTAAAATACTGTGGAGAACATTTGAAGTCCTGAGAACCATTGCAAGGNAAAGCCAATGTCAGATTATTCCCATCACAGAAACAATTTTATAACTGCACGTAATTGCCTANACTCTACTTTTTAAAGAGGATGTTTTGAAATTGCTCCATGATAAAATGGAATATTATATGCAGAAGAATAAGATATATCATATATATGAAATATATTATACATATGTTTATCATATATATAATAAATATGAGACTGATGCAATTAAGCTTCAAAAGAATTGGTATTTGCTCTGAGTTGTTTGTAATAGTACCTTATCACAATGGCCAGAAAGGTCTGTACTAATTAACTCTGGAAGAATTAAGAAAGAGGAGATCTGTTTGCTCAGAAGACAAACACAAGCATTTTAAGAACTCAAGCAGCCTGTGACATGGTTTCTATCATAGGTTTGAAGCACAGAAAACAGGGGACAGTGAGACCAGGAAGGAGTCTAGAGTAAGTAGAAGTTGGCTATGTCCTCCAAGGGCTGAGCTGGTTGGAGATTTGAGCAGGAAAGGCGTTTTTCACAGAGGAAGCTACAGTCTGTGAGCAGGAGCACAGAGNCAGCAAAGCACCTTGATTCTTCAAGATCCAGCTTGTGCCAGAGAAGGGGAAAGGGCCCAACATGAAGGTGGAGAGGTGGCTTGGCTTCTTTGGGAGGTTGATTGAGGATTGTGGTCACACATGGCTCTTGAGTAGTAGCCATGTGCCCATGCCTGAACTTACCAGAGCTTAGAGCCTCTCTTTTGAGTTTAATGGAAATCTCATTCTAATTAAAACTATATTGGGATACGACGATTAAGATGCATGAGCGTGCTTAGATGTTAAAGAGCACGAAGAAAGGAGGGAGTCCCGATTACGTGTCAAGTCTGTGCTGGGGTTTTTATTTGCATCATCCTGGAGCAGTATCTTTTGACTACCCAATTAAGTAATACATGATATATGGTAGAAAAAAAAGCACATAAACGTATTTTTAAAACCTGCTGACTTTTGGCCCTTTTGTAACTGTTCCACAGTGGTTTTTATCAGTTAATACATGTTTTTTAAACAGAGAAACTGAAAGTCAAAGCCACACAGTTAGTATGTCAGAACAAGATTGCAAAGTAGTTCTTTAAGGATCAGTAGCCCATGTTCCTGCTAATATACCAAGCTCTCTCTTCAGGGAGGGGGACGGAACAAAGAGAAGNCAGAACGTGGGAATTCAGTTAATGAATTTCTTAAACATGACTTAATGGGTGAGGACTGATAATTTATCCTGACTTGNGTTCTCTAGTTGAGAAAAATATGGAGCATCTATGAAGGATGGTTTAAAAGGAATGTTTGTAAACCCATTTTCTCCGTGAAGCATTTTCCTCAATCCTTTTCTTAGTCACTCTGCTCAAGCCTCTTCCTAGCATACACCTTCCTACCTTTAGCTAAGGCAGGAGCTTGTCTTTTATAAATGGAAGTGCTCTTGGATCCTCGGATGGCTCTGGATCTGAGAAGAGACATTTAGTCAGGCCTAAGGACCTATTGGGTGGAGAGATTTCAGCACAGTTGATCTTTTTAAATGAAGAATTTCATGGGAGACCTAGAAGATAGAAGGCAGCTANCCCACACTTGACTCTAGGTTGCATGGAGAGAGGAGCCCAAGCTTCTGAATGTTTCAACTGTANCTGGAATTTTCTCCATCCTGCCTGGTCCCACCGAACCACAAGGTTCCTCTGGCCTGGTGGTCCTGCAGCCACTTATAAAATAATCACTCAGAAGCTTATATTAATTATAACTGCTTGGCCATTAGCTCAGACTTATTACTGACTGGCTCTTACACTTAAATTAAGCCATAATTCTTATTTATGTTTAGCCATGTGACTTGGTACCTTTTCTCAGTTCTGCCTTGTCATCTTGCTTCCTCTGTGTCTGGCTGGTGACTCCTGACTCCTTTCCTCTTCCCAGCATTCTCTTAGACTGCTTGCCCCGCCTATACTTCCTGCCTGGCTACTGTCCAATCAGCGTTTTATTAAATCAGTGTTCAAGAGCGTTATCCCACAGTATTCAATCATGACACAAACAAAATAACAGAAACTTCTCTAAACTGGGGAAGTGGAAGGAGTGTGAAACTCAGATTCAAGATTCCAGTGACAACCTTGAAGGGCAAATGTCCATCNCTGGGGTTACGTTTGAAATGAAATATGTGGTAAGAGTCTGTAGACTATTGTAAAAATCTTCCATGACCTTTCCTTTTTAATTTATAACTCTCTTGATGTTTTTGCATTTTAGTGTAAACTAATAAAGACCCCACAGATCAAAGTGTATTAGANCATAAAAATGAGTAGAGGAGAGCCCATAAAAGTACATGTAGAATTTTATATTTTACTACTCAACTCTCCACATATGTATGTATATGACTAAGTGCGTGCTGTCTTTTAATGACATGAGTAGGATGGAGTGGATGCCAGAGACTGGAAGAATACAAGACTGGCAGACTACCATTTAGTTAGCAGCCAGAAATTTCCTGTGCAAATCACTGGAAATCATGTACTGAGGAGAACTGAAGGTGTATAACTTGGGTTATAATGTCTTGTTTGAATGGGATGGGGGTTACTTTAGGGAAGTGCTATAAAGTTGAACAGGTGTAAGATGTGGATTTATATAATATGGATCTTTTAGCATCATCTTCTACCGAATGACAAGCTTGGGGGAAGACCAAATACATTTACAATATGACTTCTGCCATAAGACACATTTTTTAAAACACTATTTAAATCCCCAGATACAGATGTTGATTTGACTCCCAGTGAACATAAGGCAGCACACAAACAAAATAGTCATACTTTGTACTTTACATTTTTGTGCAAGTTGGACAAAACCTTTCCCTAAGTTGACAATGACCTCAAAGAGCATTGTTTGCGTTGCGCCTGTTATTGATGTTGGAGTGTAGCTTTCCTTGCTGTAATCCTATCATCTCTACCAGTCTTCAAGGCTACTGCATTTGTCCAATAACATATGATATATGCAGGTTCCTTTAATGCTCTTTCTGACATTCTGATTAATGGCATACAAGGGAGAAACAGAACACATGAGAGATCAATATTAATGGTAAGGAAAACTGTAAATCAAACAGTCAGATGGAGCCACAAAATCCACAGGATGGTAATACTTAGCTTCCTCATACTTTACACCCACTGCCTGATGGGTCTTCCCAATTTGCCAGTAAATTGCAACAACAAGAATGCTGAGTAAGGGTTTATATTTAAACGAAATGCTTGCTTTTTGATGGAATATAGAAGAAATAATGAGTCTTTGGCAGAAATTACCTTTGCTGAATGTATGTAGAATTTTGCTTTATTGTTCCACATGTGAGGCCAAAAACATACTCTTCATCCCCAAGAGAACAAAATTCTGGTGGTTGATGATTTTAACTGATGAAATACAGCCTCCACACCTAACGTCCTTTCCTCCTTGTTTTGGGTTAGTTAATTGGGTAGGCAAAGAGCTTTGGTGTTTGTAAGACTCGTNATTCAATTGTGTCTTCCTCCTTTTTACTTTTCTTTGAAAATCAGAAAACACTATAGAGATGTTTAACAGGCTTTAGAGCAAAGAGGGAAAGGCCAGTTGGCTTTTCATTTATATATTTAATTATTTATGTAACATTTAATGTAAATACATTTTCTATTGGATTATTGGTACCTCTCTTCAGTGGAATGATTTTAATGATTAAGCAAGTTTTGTGCATGCATGATGTCAGAATAGTAAGCTCTTTCACACAAAGGGAATAGCAAGTTAAGAGAGAGATAGAAGCAAAGAGAGCACCTTTTAGGGAGGAGAGGGACCCCTGAAAATAAGAAAACACAGAGAACTGTCAGGAAGGGACTGATTTCTAAATCAGAACTTTCTTGGAAGGACAAGACAGAAGAACCTTCTCTGTTCTCCCCTGAGATAGGCCATGCTGCTCACAGCATCCCTGCTTTTAGATGGTAGTTCTAATATAGATGCTCTCTGCTTGGTCTTCTGCTGTGCCCTAGACCTGTCTCTTATACACATCAGTTCTAATATAGATGCTCTCTGCTTGGTCTTCTGCTGTGCCCTAGACATCTCTATGTTTCTGTTGCTGGGGTGCTCCTCACAAGATTTGGAGAGCTAACTCAGGAACATTCACCTGCCACCCTAGGAATTCAAGCCAGCAAATATTTCTTAAATTTCTTTCCAATTTCTAGCCGTGTCACAGGAACTCAGCTAGCAAAGAAACAGTTCACGTTAACTTAAATGATAAAAATTTTGGAATCACGTTTATGAACCACATACTTGGTGAGATGACCAGCTACATCTGGTGGAGAAAGAATTGGGATTGTGGTCTTTATTTGATTAATGATTTAATTTGCAGAAATAAAAGGAATAAAAGAAATCTCTCTATATACCTTTTTTTGAAAACTCATTGGTTTCCAATGGTCATAGTTACTAGCAAAGGTAAAGTGGTTCTACCCCTAGGGCTTCCAAGCTTCCGTCAGGTTGTATGGGATGGAAACCAGGACATCAGTGTCTGTGACTCACATGGCAATAGGTGTTAATCTTGTAGAACCCATGGGCCATTCCAGTGATGTTCAGAAGTGGGACATCTTGCCACGTGAGTGTATTTGTCAGTAC
The DNA here is from genome assembly GCA_001675575.1 of Neotoma lepida. Classification (NCBI taxonomy): domain Eukaryota; kingdom Metazoa; phylum Chordata; class Mammalia; order Rodentia; family Cricetidae; genus Neotoma; species Neotoma lepida. Next base: position 10,026 of record LZPO01027800.1, on the reverse strand, counting down.
AAAGTCAACAGGCTCAGTGTCACTGTGGGGGGAAGGGCAAGCAGACACNACCAGAGGAAAGCCCCTGGTCTGACTTGAGATGCAGATCAAATTTTGATTTAGGTTGGTAAGTTTTTGACTCAGTGTTCTCTGGTTGGTATTTCTACATTATCATATATATCACACCTACATATATATATGTATATATATGATTATTGATAAAAATCTTAGCTTTTATTTTATCCCCTGAGATGGATATAAGATAATTCAAGATGAAGAATCTTAATCTTTGTGGGAGTCAAAAGGTGAAAGTTCTAGATTCATTGATGCAAAGTGATTTTATTTTTTGACCTGCACCAAACACAGAACAGCAGCAAACCACAGTGGAACATCTCACTAAATAAACCACAGTGGAACATCTCACTAAATAATATTTCAAAAACAAACAAACAAACAAAAAAAAAAAAAAAAAAAAAACTCTTCACATTCCCTTTTCCAAAAACCACGAGCTGTCATTAGTGCAAACTGGTCTATGCGTGGATGTCTTCCAGTTTTGAAAAGCTGAGAAATGTACCTGAGTTGACATAGCAAGTGTTAGAGAAAATGGAATTAGGTCTTAAATTCTAGGCTTCCTATTCTGCCATGCACAACTGTGATATTTTCCTCATGTGAAATGCAATTAACTTTTAGTTTACTTTTTGTAGTATTTTTATTATAGTCTACCCAATTATTCAAAATAACCAGTGATTTTGGAGGCTAAGTAAAATTCAGGTCCAGTTTGTTTGACCACTATGGCTAAGGACATGGTGACTTTTACTTGTATGTACAGGGTGACGGTGTTTGATTAGTGTTTAAGAGCCATTTACTGCACACTATTTAATACACATGGCCTTCTGTTTCTCTTAGGATGTTTGTTATTCAGATCTGCTGATAGTATTTTTTTTCTGCATATGGTTTGTCCTAAATGCCCCTTGTTTTTAATATATGTAGCAAAGAGAATACAAGGATAGTGAGGTGCCTGGGGTTTGCTACAGATCCGGATCCTAATGAGAACCCCGGGAAAACAAAACAAAACAAAAAAACAAAAAAGAAACCCCTGGGCTTTTGAAATTTTCATTTCTCATAGCTCAGTTCTCATTTGTTGTGTATGGAGCTCATTCTGCCTTCATCTTTGGGCTAGCACTCCTATCTGATGCTTGCCTAATCCACATTTTAAATAAGCAAATTGTGTTCTCATATTGGTAAATGTCAAAGGAAGAGACNCTCCGTGCACCTACAGCATCCCAACATCCCTTGCCAAAGCTGTGAATGTGACGCTGCATTCTTCTTCCCCAGAAGGAGAGCATAATTTCATTATCCATGAATCATCGCCTCTTAGACTGTACCATCCTTGTCAGAGAGCCTAATAGCACCACTGTTTAGCTGGCTGTGAAGAAGGAAGGAGGGAGAAAGCCCCNGGGGCGAAGCACAGGTCACTGACATGATCAACAAACTGGGGAGCAGTTTTCGTGCAGAAGAGGAGGCCTCTCTCTCCGGACAGCCTGACATATCTATTGACCAGCAGGAATTGACCCTGATTCTCTCAATATCAATACGGGCATCTGTTTCCCCAGCCTAAGTTACATTATCTTTCCGAATCCTGACCATGAAAAATAATAACACTTTAAAAGAAAATACTATAGACTATTTTGGCTAATATTGATTAGCCAAAATACAGATGCTTAAAGCATTCATCTGTTTTTATTGCATTACTGCTTTCTTTGTGTCTTTAGGCCTTTATTTCTAGCTCTCAATACCAGTTTTATGGTTTCTCTTTCTATTATCACTGAGAAAATAAGTAAGCATACATAACTTTGATAATATGGATAATAATCATACTTCACAGGAAAGCTATCATTAAGTATGATACACAGAGCAGAGAAACCTATGGGGCCAATAAGTTCACAAAGAAAGGGAAAAAAAAAAAAAAGCTAAGAATGTTTGAAGAGCTGTAGTTACTTGAATCAGCCACTAGAGGTCAGTGCAACTCTATAGAAATCAGCATTGCCAGTGTCTGCTTAGGTAGTTGACTCACCAAACCAAGTAAGAAAAATGGTTGAAAATCTTTGGGGAGATGTCATGATAACATCCTTGAAAGGCACAAAGTCATTTAAAATGAATATACCTTGCATAACATTGCTTAAAAGTCCCTGGCTCAGAGCATTGCCTCTGCTGCTTCTGCAACTTGTGTGGTGAGGTTAATAAACAAATGAAAAACAAACACAAATCACAAACCACAAACATTCAGTTCAAGAGACTAAACTCCGTTTGCTCTCTGTTTTGAGAAAGCATTAAAAGTCCTGAGANCGCTTCTGCATCCGTGGGTCTCCACGGAGCAGCTCAACAGGTCAGGCCGCTCACGTCGATGCCGCCGTCCCCTTAGAGGGAAATGGGACGACAGTTCATGTAAACTGGCAATAGAAAAAAAAAATGAATAGCAAGAATTCTTCTCCAATATGAAGTACATTTTAAATACTTATAGAAATAGATCCATGGTATACGGTGTGGAAGGGCCACGGGGCAGACACAAGGTCAGCAACTTCTGACCGGCTTGCCAGCTGGCTTTGTCATGTGCCACATGGTGAAGGAAAAACTCTCTAACCAAAGGAGCCACAGATTGGTTCTTAGGGCATGTGACAGTTGGAAAGGAGTCCTTCACAAAGGAGAAACGTGTTTAAAACTTTTTCCCTTGTAATTTCATGCCCTGAGTCAAGTTGTGTTTTGTCATTTCTAAGGCGTTTCCTTTGCTTTCTTATCAGTCAGTAAATCTGCAGGTAAAGCCAGGCATTAAAAATGAANAGCCTTCAAAACATTGTTCATTCATTTACTCTTACATCAGTTTTACACACCAAGTGGTTTTGAATCTTAGAAATACTTTTCGATGCAGCAAACAGGTTTTGTATATCTTAGCGGCATCACAGCATTAATAATGTGAAAAAATTAAAAATATATATATAGCTGTCAGTTTGCCTTGACTAGACTCACTTGTTTCCCATGATAAATAAAGCAGAGGGTCGAGTAAAAGAATAGAAATGGGCTTTTTTTTTTCACTTCAACAGTGCATTTAATTAATACAGTCATCTTCATAGTACAGATAAAAATCAGGCTGACCAAAGGAAAAAAAAATAGATGAAATATGTATTTACTGACAGTATAGAAAAATGTAGAATTACAATTTCAATGAAAACCATGCCAGCAAGTTCGGTCACCCAGCTCATGACACTGTAAGATATATCTGTATTATTAGTCCACTGGGACTCTGTGGCCATTTCTCATTAATAAATGTATACTCAATGGTTAGTCATGGGTAAACATGTGCTTGGGATGCTTTTCTGAGCTGGCACCTGGTCTCATCAAAGTACCTTGAGAAATCCACTCAAAACGTTGCTTTTCCTTATTGCTAATAGAAATATGGTTTTAATAATCTGGATTCCTTGCTATTATATTTCATGTTGACTTGTCTAGATTTTCCCTCTCAGCCTATGGAAGACCTCCATAGTCTATAAAAATACTATTAAGAAATAGCCATTCACTTTTTCCTTGCCATTATTATTATTATTAATTCTTATTATTTTGCAGCAACTGTTTTGAAAGAATATGGATGTGGTNNAAGGTGTAAGGCCTGGCCAGTCATAAGATGAACCATCCTTAATGTGAAAATCATTAAGCTCTGCTCCCAGACTAAAACTGTTCATCTGAGATTGAGGACAAAAGGGGGTGACAGAACAAATATATTTTCCCCAAACCTCATAAACACAGAGGGTGTGGTATCTGTGCTGCAGTCAATAGACTTTCACCAATGTCATAAAACATGCATGCAGCTTGCAGGCTGCCAAGCAGGTTCTGTACAGAATTGTACTGATGGATGAGTTACAATACAGATGAACACAGGGACACAGTGATGTTGACAACAGCAAAGCAAAGGCGAACTGTCACAGTGTCAGTCTTTTTTCCCTCCAGGGTTGATTTTATGCATCCTTTCCAGGGATGCTGTTGGAGAAGCATGTTCAGACATCAGAATGAAGTGGCAGTCATTAGGGGGTCTGGTGTGTGTGTAGAGCACATCACAGGACACTACAGGACAGCCTCACAAACCCTGAACAGGACAGCACAGAGCTCAGGATGCTATGAACTACATAGGGGTCTTGGAAAATAAGCTGCAAAGAGACATATCCTGGGAAGGTCCCAGCCACACATGTGCGAGAAGGTGGCTTTCTAGCAGTAAGCCTTGTCTCTGAACTCCCTCATTTCCAGCGGACAGGGTAGTCTGCTTCCTGGGATGTGCCTACTTAATGGTCTGGTTGTGTAACCAGTCAACATGTTTAGGGAACACACAGGCTGGAGGAAATTGATAGTGAACCCTTCAGTTTGACTTTACAGGGATGGGGCTGTAAGATAAGGCTGCAAGTCTCAAACTTCGTGTTTTCACTGTCTCCTTGCATTTTGCAGTCATCTGCTTTAACCCTTTAACCCTTGTCCCTCTGCTTGCAGTGTAATTTCCGAATCCCTGGAAACTCCTCAGGGACCTGCTCTAACCCACCACCCCCTGGGTGGTTTTCTGGGGTTTTCTTTGAAAGGCAGGCATTGTTTCTCTTTCCCAGTCTCCATAGTGTGCCATAATCAAGTCATCTCCTCAGATTCAGTCAACCCTCCAAGGTCCTGGGATCCCCCCCCTTTTTTCCTCTGGCTTTGCCAATGAACTGCAAAACACCCAAAGCTGAAGATTGACCCTCCCAGGTGGAGAAGAAGAGCAGGTGTGGGAATCACTCAGGAAAAGATTTTTTTTTTCCTGGAAACAAATGTGATGTTAATGAAATCCATAAAGGGTCTTATACAATAGGCATGGTGTTAAACCAGAGTTCCCGCTCCACATTGATTGTGGTATTTAAATTTCAATGGGTTGATTATTTATGAGAGGAAAATGACCAGTATTATGAACACACTCTCAGAGACAGGGAAGGCCCTTGCCAGCACAGTGAGAGGGAGGGGGAGAGGAGGGGCACCGTGTTCCCTTGATAGTCTGCAGAGTTATAAAGCACCACTTATTTTCTCAGCTTTTAAGAGCGCGCTCTCTCTGTGTGTGTGTGTTTTGTTTTGTTTTTTTAAATCGCAATGGTTCATACCTCACATTCCCTGGAGCCTGATTTGCTATAGGTGCAGGGTCCCGTTCCGTTCAGCAGCATCTCGCTGGTCTCCGTGTTGGTGGGTTTATAATCTACATAAAATTCCTGGGTGCCGGGAGTCATTTGCTTGAGCGATTGCCTTTTCTTCTTCCGGTGCCTTCGCATGAGGGAGCGCTGCTGCAGCTGCTTCATGCTGGCGGGGTACCGCTTCCAGGACACGTACATTACCAAGAGGATGACCAGCACCGACAGGAAAAGGGCGACGCTGCCCGCGATGATCTTATGGAAGGAGATATGCTCCGTGTCCACATCTGTCTCTGGGCTGGGCTCGGTAGCTCCCACCGTGGGGGGCAGCGGAGGCTTGCTCTCATGCTTCGGCCTGGGGAGCTTGGGCTTAAACGTGGGCTTGGGGAGCGCCCTGGCCAGGTCAAACCTCTCGGTGGTGCTTTTACCACAGATGCTGTAATTCTTCACCGCGTCGATCACGTTTACTCCCTGCAGTTCTTTGGGACTGGCGCAGATGATTGTATTCTCTCTCAGCCCTTTGAAACTTTTCAGCCAGTTTACCAGGGAACAGATATTCCTGCTGCATTCCCATATATTCCCGGCAAGACTGATGTCATTGAGAGAGATCCAAGAATCCAGAATCTCTTGGCCAATAAATGTGAGCTTGTTGGAATCCAGGTTGAGGCGCTGCAGATTGGGGACGCACTGGAAGACACTAGGTCCACTGAAGGCTTCGATCTCATTACCAGACAGGTCAAGCCTCTGTAAGGAACTCCAAGTCCAGGACATGGTTTGCCCTATGACACTGATTTTATTCCACTGCATGTACAAGTTCTGAAGGCTCACCAACCTTGGGAAAAGGGCCAGGTTGAGCTTGGAAAATTGATTGTGCTCCAGGTGAAGTTCTTTGAGTCTGATCATGCCAGCAAAGACATTCCTGGCTAAACTTCGGATCCTGTTATACCCCAGGTCCAGAAGTTCCAGGTTGCGACAGTCTTGGAAGATCCGCACCGGGATGGTTCTCAGCGAGTTGGAGCGGAGGTGTAAACTGAGCAGCTTCCTCAAGCCCCGGAACTGTTCAGATCCCAGAGAATGGAGCTGGTTATAGGACAGATCCAAGTTCCGCAAATTGGTCACAGGTCTGAAGGTGTTGTTAAGAAAATAAGAGATTCTGTTGGAACTCAGAATCAACTCTTTGAGTCTGCGTATCCCATTGAAAGCATTTTCGTCAATATTGCTGATATGGTTATGGTCAAGGTAGAGCCAGGTGAGCTGATTGAGCCCTTTAAATTGATTATACTTAAGTTTTTGGAGGCTGTTGTAGCGAAGGGATAAACCCAAGCAACCGGCAGATATGCTTGAGGGGATCTCCTGCAGTTTCTGAGATTCACAGTAGACCATTTTGCCTTCGCACCTACAACCCTTAGGGCATCCTCGCTCAGCAGAAGAAAGCATTGTCAGTAAGACAGTGGGGGCTAGAACCACTGCTACAGCTGATCCGCGCAGTAGCCTAATTACATTGAAACCTGGAAATAAAAACAACTTAGAAAAGTTATCCCCCCAAAAAAGAATGCATTTAAAAAAATTAAACAAAACTAGGCATCAGTTTCCATATTTAGAAATGTAAACATTTAGAAAACATTTAACACCAAATATCATCTTTGTAATATAAGGATACTGTATATTTCTAATAGTCAAACAAGGAAATATGTCCACTGATTATCAAATTTATAGTCCTAGACCCAAGAAAGATAATCTTTAGAACAATTAAAGCAGAATTATTACACAGACTTAGGAGATATTTTTTCCATTTTTTTTAAGAAGGAAAGAAGAAAAATGACAAAACATACCCATCCTTTGTATTGTTCAAAGGCCGTCCTTAGGTCTTTTGCGTTGGCTTAGGGGCCGCCTGCATGACAGCCCCTGTCAGCTGCAGTATAGTGAGTCAGGGCTCGCTGACACCCAGGAAGAAAAATTGGACCCCTTGGGAGATGGACCGATTTTGGAACATTATTCTTTACCAGCCATGCAGAACACTCCAAGAACAAATAAATCCCAACACCGCATTCGCAGCAAAACATCCGAGTCTTCCTAGGTAATAGGATCTTCATGGATATTACGTTTTTGCATCTTTACTGTGTGTGTGTGTGTGTGTGTGTGTGTGTGTGTGTGTGTGTGTTAAAAAAATACTGGCTTCTACAATTTCTTCTCAAAACCCATGATGTATTCCTCTAGGCAACGTGGGGCTACCTGTACTGCCACATCTGTATTCCATAGCCCGGCGGTCCCGTGGCGGTGAGCACCCAGTTCAGCCACGGAGCTGCCTTGGAGCCCAGAAGGCAGGAGAGCCGGGTTCCGCGCACACGCTCAGCTCACTCCTGCAGACTGTCATTCTGAAAGCTGCTCGGACTGTTGCTTCAGTTTCAGTGAATGCAGTCTTATGTAAAGCTGCCCCCAGTGGTGAGGAACACTATGGGCATGTGCAGAGCGGGCTCTCTTTTATCTTGCAAATGAGCAGGCTCTGCTGGAAAATGAATGATTCTTTTGGGGTGGCTCAATAGGAAGTGAATGGTCAACGCAATCAATAACTAGCACCGTTTTCCGTGATTTCCCAAGTCTTGTTTTACAATTTGGCAGCGTCTGGACTGTCTGCGTCTGTTGAGTCGCCCAGCATGTGCTTCCCAGAGTTTTTCTAGAGCTTGACGTGAAGTTCACGGATCGAATGTCAATTTTTCTTAACCTCAATGTAGGCTTTGAGCTGAAATTTATAAAATGAATTATTGAGCTTTTCACAAAGCTACATTAAGAGCATGCCTGTTTGACCTCTTGGAGTCACAGTGATTAGATTATGCAAGGTGTCTCAGGACGCTGGACTACATCGGCTTTACAATGGCGGGGGGATGACTAATGACACGCAAATTAATAGGTCTAGTGGCTTTTCTGATTTTCCCACAAAAGCTATAATTGGTTTAATGGCTTATGATTGGGCTTGTTTTAGTTGCTGGCCTTTTTTCTTTCTTTCTTTTTTTTTTAATCAGAAGAGAAATAAACCATTTTTAGTGCTAGTATTAGAACCCAAAGATCATTTGGTTCATAGTTTATTGATTTACTTCTGTTTATTACACTAATAATATTTATTGAGTGCTTTCTAAGTTCTTTAAATGAATAGGTCACCCTGNTTTTCTTTTTTAAAATAGTTTTTTCTTATTATTTTAAAAAGATTTTATTTTATTTTTGGTGCATTGGTATTTTACCTGTATGTATATTTGTATGAGGGAATTACAGACAGTTGTGAGCTGCCGTGTGGGTGCTGGGAATTGAACCTGGGTCTTCTGGAAGAACAGCCAGTGCTCTTAACCACTGAGCCATCTCTCCAGCACCCCCCCCCCGTTTTATCTTTCAACAATAACAATGTGTAGATCTCACTGTAATCTACATTTCAAAGGTGAAGGACCTGGGACTCAAAGGGGTCACCAGCTCCGGGCTCCAGAATATGGTAAGGAAGTGATAGAACACACGGGAAGAACCAAGTCTGTCTTCTGCAGCTTCACAACCACTGGTTCCTTTCCAATGGCATTGCTTTGCTCACTGAATCTGGTCAAAGTTGAAGCTAGCTGTACAGAACTCACTCTTGTTCTCTAGAGTAGGACCCTGTGAGTTCCCTTTGTCTTAGAGGAAGTAGGGGGGAAGCAACACCTAGTCTCCTGATTAAGAACACTAATCCTTGCTAAATTTGCCTGCTGTGTTACCTTGAGCAGCTCTCTCACCTTCTCTGTGCTTCAGTTTTCTCACCTGCAAAATGGACATGATAGTAAAANTACTTCATAGGCCTATTTTGACTATTGTTATATTTTTGTCTTTGATCATGGTACTGGGGATTGAACTAGGGCCCTGGGCTACAGCCTCACCCCCTATGCCATCCTAATATCTAAAAGTGCTTATTTTAGTGTATGTCATGTAAGTCGAACAAATATTATCTGTTATGTGTGCTGATGTTGCTTTTTAATATTGAATATTAACTGCATTAACAGTTCGAAACTCACAAAGAACTACTTCAGCGAATAGTTTTTTTTTTTTGTATTACACTCAGTGGGAAAAGTTCTTATACTGTCATCATCTCCATTTTCTACTTAAAATTAATGTTTTAGTCCTATGGACTATGTCTAATAACTATTGCCCATTGTTTCTCTACCCCAAAGCAAAGCATAACACCTGAACTACAGAGTTTGCTATGGTCTATAAATAAGTGTTATTCTTTAAAATATTTGCTTTGTTTATATTAGGTAAATTGGCTGCATCTCAATTAGGGGCCACTTTGATATTATGCAAGGGTGAATAATTTGGTCAATGCTAATCATGATAATCAAAGGGACCATGGACATAGGTCCATAGGCCGCTCCCTCAGGTGTCATGCTATTGACAATGCAGTGATTTCCTGGAACTTATAGGTGTTGTAACTATATCTAAAACACACAGACAGCTTATCCAAAACATCTCCTTTTCCATTCCCCAAGATTCTGATTTAAGGGGGTGGAACTATTGTGCTTTTCTTTTTCATTGAGAATTTGATACACACATACATTGCATTCTGATCAAATCTACCCTCCAATTCCTCCTCTGACCCTTCCAACCCTGCTCCATTCAACTTCATGTGCTCATGTTCTCTCTCTCTCCCACCCTCTCTCTGAGTCCCACTTAATGCTGCCCATATGTATGTGGGTGTCAGATCGTCTACTGAGGCGTGGAAACAAGGAAGTTTTCTTCCATGGGTGTGGCCACAGAGAGGGTGTATTTTTGATGGACAAGTATGTTTAAAAAACTCACTAAAAAGGAATCAACAATAACAAGTGCTCTCTCAGTAGGAGAGAGAATGGAGATG
>LZPO01027799.1:33069-43779 GCA_001675575.1 Neotoma lepida | reverse complement strand
GAGGATTATGTTTCTATTATTCTTGGGTATTAGTAGTGGCATGAATTTTTCAGCAATCTTCCATTTTAACTGCATTTACATACGACGGTCTAGAAGAGACCCCAAACTCATATATGACTCATGTGTCTATGAAGCAAATCAAGGAAGATACTAAATTTTAAATACAGTAGATACTTCAGAAATACCTTACTGAGTGGATGTATTTTAAATCTTCTTAGCTGCCAATGCCCCCTACCCCACATACCTAAAAGATAACTTTACAACATGATCAATTCCCACATGAATATTACTCTTCATTCTCAAAGGGGAGCATGTTTGTAGTTCAACAGGGTTGTGTAAACAAGGTGTTTGGCTGGGAGAGATTTGCAGGGCTGAGTATTCCAGAGCTAGGGGAAGCTATTTAAAGAATGGAGTACTGGATTCCANGGGCCAGATGCTCATATAAATGTGAAACTATGTTCCCACTGCAGATGAAACTATTTTTAGTCAGTGCACATGAAGAGCACCATTCACTTAAGCATTGTGGGGTGGGCTTTTAATGAACTACACCCAGAATCTAGATGGACGTGCCCTCCTGCGTGCACTCAGTGACACCAGGCCCTGCTGTGAGGACGGCCCTTCCTCTGGTCCACACTAGTAGGATCTCANCAAGTGAAAACAGCAAAGACTTCCACGCAAGTCAGGAAATAGCCTCTGCCTTATCTCTTACAGATAGGGTTCACTTTTTCCTCTCTGGATAGATGGGGGCCTAGGCACTGAAAAGTTAGTTCCCAGCACACACTAGCGCTTCCTACGTGTGTTTCTGTCCATGCTGACAGGTGCTCACCTGTGACCTCCATTTTTTTGTATGTTGATTCTACAGCTTTCTTGACCCCCTACCCTACTTCCATCATGTTGACCATTCTGCACAATGGAATCTACTTTTGACCCCAAATTTCAAAATCGGGAAGGATGCAAATCTGCAAAAGGTGTAAGGGGCACAGAAAAATGCAAAAGTAAAATGACCCTGCCTGTTGTAGATCCTAGTAGTGTTTTTGACACCAGTCACGAGNGTCTTGGTGTGTAGGTTCCTGCAACTGACCATTATGAATGCTACCAAGGCTGTGGATGGTTGCANAGGCTATAAGTCATTTCTTTTCCAGTACCATGTGCATACCACATATTTACCATATGGTAAGTGTGTGCAGAAGGGTCTTAATGAGGATTGACATCTCCTGAGGTCCACAATGAATGAAGCCAAGAGGCAAGAAGCAGTTGTGAAATCCAACCAACTCTTAATATGCATTATTTTCTGTGGAACATTCTGGAGAACTCATAGGCTTTATGAGGAGTTTTAACTACCTTGCTCCTTATTCCAATAAGGGATGATCTACCAAGCTGTCCTACAGGCAGTGACACTAACCTGGAGAGTGCCTGTCTGTCTGGATCTTCACTTGAGGCAGGACTAGGATGTCCTGAGTTTTGGCCACAGTCTTGAACTTGCCGCCTCAGTGACGATCCACTCTTGATGTGGCTCATGTCAAGGCTAGTAGGTCAGTGTGAACTGTTGCTTCCTTCACTGTCTTCTCCATAACAGACCAGGATGTAACAAGTGGAGACAATAATGAACTCNCTAGAATAATGTTTAAGTTTTTAGATATGGATAAACCATATCTAATCTGAGGACAAGGAGCAGAGAGATCCAAGGCTCTACCATCCTGTCTACTCACACAGAGAACTCATTGAGAACTCCTAGAACAAAGAGGGAGACAGGAAGGGATGATTTTCATTATGTTTACTTGCTATTCATGAGGTAATCGTGTCTTATACGAAGAGGGAGCCTCATGCAAATCNTCTCCTTGGCTCTAATGGAAAAGGGGTGCACAGTTTCTATTTTTAGCAAAATGCCAGTCATCTGCTGCTCTCACCTCATGAAAACAAAACAAAACAAAACAAAAAACAAGGCTAGTGTTACAAATGTGTGTGTATCTCCCAAGGTTCTGCTAACATTAGAGACCCCTNTGGCCTCTCTTGTGGTTTCTTGGAGTGTTACCAGATTCCCCCCACTCCACCCCATGTATTTATGTCCAGCCTTGTAAATTATAATTACTAATCATTTACTCTAAGATCATAAATGGTTTTTGGCGGCTTACACGGATAGCTGTGATTCAATGGACTTAGCATCCTGATCATGGGCGGGAAAAAATTTATTCCAGTACATTCTTCTAATGACTCCTCTAACATTAGAATATCTGTATGTATTTGTTTTTAGTCCATGGTGGTATGCTTGGCTGAATGTATTTTTCTTTTACTGGGTAACAGAGTGGTGTACAGTCATTGAAGATGGCCTTCAGAACGCTGTTGGAGTCCAAATGTCTGGCAAATGAATCTAGACCCATTTCTCAAGGGACATGTCATGTTCAGACTACCAATGGTCTCAATCAAGCCCTGAAGAAGCGTCCTAAAGAGTGCTGTATGTGCTTAAATAATTAGTGGGAGTAGCAGGGGCCTTGAGGCGACTTCCAGTGGGTCTTGTACTTTTATCAATTACTCGACAGGACCCAATGTGAGTCTTACTTGTATTTTTTGTGAGCGGCTAAAGTACCTTTGTGTCTAAATCTGTGTTTATTTCCTTCTGCTTAGCTTATGCCCCACACTTAGGCAAGTAAGTTGTTCTAATCCAGCCAATTTTGAGAATTGAAGGTCAGCAAGTGACCCTTAGCTAGCATATTGTNTAGAATCAAGTTATACCCAAGACTAGTGTTTACGAGGGCATACAACAGCTGTAATTACCCTTGCATAAGCTGAGACCAAAACACCTGAGATGAGCAGTCAAAGGAGGAAAGATTTAACTCATGGTTACAGCGGCTTCAGTCCGTGGTTCCCTGACCCCATGTTCATGGGCAGAGTGTCGCTATGATGGGACCATGTAGGTGGAGAAGGGCTTCATTTTGTGGTGATTGAGAGGCAGAGAACAAGGAAGAGATCAAGAAACTGGCATAAGCTTCAGAGATTTGCCCTAGTACCATTAGATTTCCTCCCACTAGACTCTACCTACTAAAGTTTACAGAATATTCCAAAATAACCCACTAGCTGGCAACCAAGTGTTCTACATATGAGTCTGTGTGGAAGCAGTTCACATTAAAACCAGAGCAGGGAATCACAGTGATTAGCTTTTCACTCACTCCAAGTCATAAATGGTCTAAAGTTGAGATTTTTAGGTTTCTTAGTCCTAGTCAGGACCTGGGTATGGACTGAACTGCATAAGTGCAGGTTATCATGAAGGTAATATTTCTATTTCATCGTTTCTACAACATCTAGCATCTGGTCTTTAAAGGTATACAATGACTAACCCACAGAGTGTTAGATGCATGGTTGGTTGTTTTCAGACTCCACACGTGGGGGGCAGTCATGCTTTCAAGCTGATAGATCTATTCCGTACAGAAGAGATTTAGCCTTCAAAGTGTGATGTTGATTGACAGGTTTGCGTGTGACCTTCCTTGCTATCCATAACCTAGGTTGGGCTTTTGTGCATGAGGAAAGCCTCCAAGAAAATGATTGAACTATACACTAGTGGTACCCAAGATTATGATTTGCATATGNAATGATGCCCCANGGGCTCCTGTGTCTGAACACTTGGCTCCCACAGGTGGCGCTGTTTGAAAAGGTTATGGAACCTTTAAGAGGTGGAGTCTTGCTAGAGGAAGTACGTCATTGGGGGGCTGGGCTTTGAAAATTTGTTGCCTTACCTCACTCCCTGTTCTGTCTCTCTGCTTCCTGTGTGGGGATGAAACGAAATCTCTCCACTTCCTGGGCACCATATTCGCCACACACTCTTGCTGCCACACCTTCCTCTGCCTTGATGGACTCTATTAGAACTAAGCCCAACTAAACTCTTTCTCCTCTAAGTTGCTTTCATTTTGATCAAATATTCTATTGTGCCAACAGAAATGCAACTGATACATGTCAGTCTTATGTGGTACAGGGATACACATATATACTTATCTTTACCATTATTTATAGAAAATTCTTGGAACCTATGCAAAGGTGGAAGGAGAAACTGATTCCATAGAGTTGTCCTCTGACCTCCATACATGAGCAGAGGTAGCACACACACACCTGTCTCTTATACACATCTAGATGTGTATAAGAGACAGGGTGGAAGGAGAAACTGATTCCATAGAGTTGTCCTCTGACCTCCATACATGAGCAGAGGTAGCACACACACACCTGTCTCTTATACACATCTAGATGTGTATAAGAGACAGAGATGAGAGAGCCTGCCTCAAAAAAAAAAAAAAAAAAGAAAGGGAAAAAAGAAAAGAAAAGGTTTCTCATTACAAGTTTCAAATCACGCTCACAGGAAACGGGCCAAATTTAGAGGCAAAACAATATCCAGATCTCCCTACGTAAAAGAGAAAAACTCACTGATTTATAAATATTTAGAGCAATGGATGTGAGATTGAGTCCCATAATAAACATATGTCCATCAGAAGAGAGAAAAGCACTTCAAAAGAATATGCAAGTGGACCTTGGTTTATGAAACCTGATATATAAAAATTAAGCCATAGAAAATATATGTCCATCCACGGCAAAAGGTACTTTGCTAAAAGGTGTTTTTCAAAGGCTTGCCATGACTGTAAATCTTCTCCAAAATTCTAGAGCAATGGTTTTCAACCTTCCTAATACAGTTCCTCAGGTGACCCCCCAGCCATAAAATTATTTTCATTGCTACTTTATAAATGTAATTTTGCTACTGTTATGAATCATAATGTAAACATCTGTTTTCTGATGGTCTTAGGCCACCCCTGTGAAAGGGTCATTCAAACCCATAAAGGGGTCAGGGCTCACAGGTTGAGAACCACTGGTCTAAAGAGAAATAGCTGTTGACATAACATGGGCATAGCATATCCAGACCACCAGACAGTAGAGCAAATGTTACTGCCTGTCCCTTATATTAATGTCTACTGGAAATAAAGAAAAAATGAAATGGGCGAGCCATGCCTTCCCTCCCACCTGTGTGTGAAAAAAATGGAAGTCCTCCTGTGCGGACCTGTTCTCCCACCCACTGTGAGTGGGTACATGTTGTCCTTGACTGAATGATGGCTTTGTACTTTTAGGGGAAATCAACCCAGCAGTCCTTAACCGAGTATATGCACTGATTTTGGGAAGCAGCAAGTGAATATCTTCACACTTCATTCCAAGTTTGTAGGGGCTCAATATATCCTGACGTTCACTAACTCCTCGAAGTGCCTAAGTCACTCTCTATAGAAGACACTCACTAGGACCGGCAGGCTTTGCTGGCTGTGCCCCACTCACACCTGCATGGGCCACTTGGAAATTTAAAAAATTAGGGGCTTAGCTGAGATGCCCAAGTGGCTTTTCAAGGAGAGATGTAGCTGATTATTTCAGTCTTTAAAACAAAACAAAACACACACAAAAAAACTCATGACAGACACTTTTCAGAGTCAAGTGAATGCTAGTGACTTCCTAAGAAAATACACTTTCTATACAGAACTCTGGAGCCCAAACTTGGAAAGGGACAACATCCCTATGAAAATCTATTTATCGGTTCTTAATTAAAAATCCAGGATTTGGGTTATATTCCAGAAGGACATGCTGACACTTTGATCTATAGACCAAGTTACAGTTAATATATATATATATATATATATATATATACACACACACATATATATATGTATATATAATTGTGACATGGGGACAGCAAATGACTGTGAAGATTAAAGGACAAGCTTGTGGAGTCAGTTTTCTCCTTCTACCCTTAAGTGGGACCCAAGGATTGAACTCAGGTCACCAGGCTTGCTTCACTCTCTATGCCATCTTGTCTGCTCTGTATGTGTTTTTGGATNACAATGATTTGCTCAATTCTGACTCCAGTATCTATATTATAGATTCTGGCCCATTCTTACTGTCTAATGTGATAGAAATCTTACTCACCCAGAGAGTTCTGCCCAAGGTGAATTCCATGCTTTTATGACCTTCACTGCTAACACTGCCTTGGGGAGACATTGTCTTATATGAACTGGCTTGATTAACCACACTGGCCCCATCTGCAACCATGAATAGTGTAACTAGGCAGAAAGTTGACATTTCATGAAAAAGTTATTTCATTTGTGGTTTAAAATTGCCAACTGTCTTCTTGGCTTGTAGGTTATACCCTAAAANTACAATATGAAAATATTTCTATGATAAACCAGAGACATCCAATGAGAAGATGAAAGACTTGGTGCCTTGAGGTGGAACGGATAGCCATTTGTTGCCAGAACTCACATCAGCATGAGAAATCTCATAGTTTTGCAACAACTCAAACCCCCNAAATCCAAATGAATAAATCACAAAAGAGCCTTAAGCTAAATTATTATTGCCTCAACAGCTCAGTATACTCCCAGTCTGAGCTGGGAATTTCAACAAGGAGTGAACAGTATGTGTTGTCTCTGCCAGTTCTTGATAGGAACCGTCATGACATTTCTTAAATTGTTTTTATTTACTTATTCTGCAGAGCAGGGTGAACTTGGGGCCATGAATGAGCTATGCAATTCCTCTACCTCTTAGCTCCACCCCCAGCCCAGCATGATGTATTTAACAGAGACAGAGAGAGGTCATATTTACTAGGAAGTATAGCATTTCCATCTGGACCGATAAGGCTGACCCGAGCCCCGGCCCTTTCAGTAAAATCCAAGTCAGAAATGACCATGACATCCTCCATCTATAGCAACATCCTGACACAGAAAGGATGCNTGGAATGGAAGTCCTATTCATTAAACAGAGACTACTACAAATATGACTCATGATTCCTGCTCTAAGCATTGGTAAATTGGCTTACTTAGTATGACATGTTTTTTAGACTCTTTTTCATGATCCTGGTGTGACTAAAGGCTATCTTAAAATTATATCTGTCAGTTGTGGTCCACCAGGAGCCTCTTCCCCCAGAAAAGAGAGTGATGCCCGAGCCTCAAAAAATGCTGTTTCTGCTTCAAAACAAAAGACTGGGCTAAACATTATGCCTGTAGCAGAGTCCCAGAACTTTAAAGGTTTCCCCTAATGCCATCAAAAGTCGAAAAAGTCAAATTGGCTGGAATAATACATTTAGTAAAACCAATTTATAAAATTATTTCAACATGTGACCGATATAGAATTATTAGCGAGATACAGTTTTTTTAGGCTGTGTTTTTGGAATTCAGGGCATGGAAATGGAATACATGAGTTTTTCNTTGATGGCATATCCAATCTATATGCTAAACTTTCAACAGGTAGAATGATAGGTAGGTTCATTGATGTATAAAGTTACAAATAACATATTACATATATGTTACATATAACAACAACAACAAAGTAGGCTGCTCCCGCTTTTAACTTAAAATTATAAGGAAGTCAGACATGGCAGCAGCTCANACTATCACCCCAGTCCTTGGAAGCTGGAAGTAGGAGGATCAGGGGTTCAAGGTCATCTTAGCTACAGGGTGTATTTAAGGCCAGTCCAGGCTACAAAAACAAAATCATGCCTCAAGAAAATGAATACATTTTATGTAAATTAAATAAAATCACTGGGATGCTGTGTTTTCGGTAACCCTTTCTCATGACCACAGGCACGGCGGCTGCATTCAGGTGCTTCAAAAGTGACTGGGGCTGGTGGTTCTACAGTGGTCACTGAATGTGAGGCTCCTGTTCAACACTCAAAGGGAGCTGCAAAACAATGTACAGATGCAAGNTTCTGCCTCTAACCAACAAAGAGCATCTATCCACACTACAGAAGCAGTGGCCGCCACTCATGATCAGTGTGCTGCTTCTGGAAGAAACCGAAATAGAGAGGAAGAAGGTAATGGGGTTTTGTTTTATTTTGCTTTGTTTTCCTGTACATGGTGCTCATTTTTTTTTCACACTTTGAGTAAAACGTAAAAGTAAAGAGAAAAACAGATTGAAGTTAGTTGTGTTTTCTTTCACTTTTCTGGGACCGTTTCACTATGTAGCTCAGGATAGCCCTGACTGGAGATTTTCCTTCTGCCTCAACCTCCATGGTGCAATCTCTTGCTGCCATCTCATCACTATCTTTTCATTAAGTAGAGACTGAAGCAGTTGTGGTTTAAGAATGGCAGGGGTAATTCCTTATATAAAGGCCACCAGGAAGTCCTGAGGGATGGGGGCTTTTACCCAGAGAGGTAAAAGTGAGGACACAGAAAGCACACAATGGAAAAGGCTGAATTATTTTCAGGCATTTGAAATATTATCAAGAGCATGGGGATAGGTGATCTGTTCTGGGTGAATTCGTTACAAGAATAAAAGCAGGGGCAATATTAGCTAGTGAACACCACAGCTTATCCCTGCATTCAAATTTAATTTATGAAAAGTAAGAATTTTTTATAAATTGATGGATCAAAGGTAGAATTGGGCTCTTTTTACAAAGTAATAAACTTGCAGTCATTGAAAATAATAAAACGTCAACTAGTAGGGATTTCTGTGGAGGACATGTAAGATGTAGTAGTCACTGGAAACAGGTCATAATTAGAATCTTATAGCTAGGAAAGCTGTGGTTCATTTCAACCCTGAGACTTTAAGACCCTTTAATATTCATCATTATCCTAAATGCATGTCTGAGACATTATTAANCTGAACACCCAACTCTACTTCTTCCAAGAATATTGGAGGACCGCCCTACTGCCTTGAGGTAAGACACGGGCACAAACTACATCACTTCATGAATGAAGGAGGAGTGGGAATGATGCCAGTTACTGCACACAATTTGCATGAGCAAGCATTTCATTGGTAGCTCTCAACCCTTCCCTTATCTTTCCCCCATCCTACGTTGAGCACAGAATCACGTGTTGCCATCGTGGCCCCTACAGAGGCACTGCAGAGAAAGCCTATTCTGGAGAATTCTGAATACAAGGATGAACTGCACCTAAGTAAGACACAAGACTCTATTGTGTGATGCCCTTAAAATGTTGAGGTGCTTGATACTATGGCCCCATATAGGTTATTCTAACACACGAAGAGAATTCTTGCTCTTCAATTTAAACAACACCCCAAACCGTGGCCAAGTTGGCATGATTTGCTTTCTTTTGGAATCATTAAGACACCTCAAGAATGCAACACTTCCAGCTGGGACTGCCCCTGTCCACAAACCCCCATGCTTATTCACACAGTGACCCATACAATGATCCACTAAACGCCAGGACCTGTCTGTTGGCTCTCAGGAAAACACCAGAGGAGGCCAGTGATACCATGTGTTCTAGTCAAGGTCCTTTTCCAAGTACACTCCAGGTTCCCAACGGCTACAGCTCTGACCAAGTAGGATCCACTTATGATCAAAGCGGGGTCAGAGAAAGGGCAAGGCAGGTGGCTTGCAGGACAACACCTACTTAGATGAATTTTAGAATCAGAGATTAAAATCATATTCGGCAGCACTTCAAAAGAACTCCCAAGGTTTGCCGTAGCCCTTAGAGAATGGCGGGGGCTGGCTTACCCAGTCCTGAGTCCATCTCAATACCTTGTAATAGATAACTTGGTGTCTGCGAGTTAAGAATTAAACCACTCGCTGCTGTTACCTATTAATACATCTTCACATTCTTTTTACTCACAACCTTCTGCTGGGCTTGGGGAGAGAGGAGGACACAGCAGTTTAGAAGGTTTGTTTTTCCTGAAGGAAACACACACACACAAAAACCCTGCTGTCATTAGCTAAGTGCACCCACTGTGTGCTGGTGCCCGAGACACGTGTCTGATCTGCTCCTCCTCGGTCCTGTGACACAGGTATTGTTGTCCTTGCTTTACAGATAAGCAATCAAGGCACACTTAAAATGACAGGACCATATATTGTACGGAACAATGAATGCAATACAAGTCTGTCTTTTAAGTCTACTACAAGGAGGGGTCAGGGTTGGGAGCCGGTGGCTCACACAGTTCTCGGAAGAAGCTACTTTGTGTCTACCCATTCTTCCAAGTCTTTGATTGAAAACACTGATATAAAACAATGAGAACTAAATGAACATTGTCAATTTTAAAAACAACAGAAGGAGAAAGGATGAAAAGAAAGCCACACAGAGACTGCACATGTGAAAAGCCTGTATTTATACACATAGCCATCACGTGATGGGTAATTAGCCAGGTAACCATAGATTTGTTTTTTTTTTTTCCACTAGAAAAGTATATGTTTCGTCATGCTTTGAACTCTCCCTTATTATCAGCATGACTATGAAAACAATGTTTTATTTCTTATGGAGAGAATAGGCCAGGCCCAGAGCTTTGTTTCTACAGGGCCTAGGAGAATGCTGTCTTTGTGAGCCAAAAGAGTAGACTGGGTTGGTAGAAGGTGGGGCCGTGTTCCTCAACGATTAGCAAGTAACCATTTTAAGTGAGCTGAGAATTACAACAGGGCAGTTGTCTGGAAAAAGAAGCATTAGATGTGGAGCTAAAGCCATCTCCTTAATAACCTGTCACCTAAAGAGAAAATAAATATATAAAAAGGCAGATTACAAACTAGCTGATAATAAAAAGATAAGGCAGAGCAAGTCCAGTCTGGACTTGTTTACTTCCCTGAATGTTTTTGTCTCTGCTGTAAATCTGTAGCAGGATAAATATTTCCTTGAGGAAGAGAAATATTAACAAGTGCCAGTATTAATATGGAACGTTTGTCCATACTCACACACTCACACACATACTCACACGCTCACACACACATACACACATACTCACACATACACATATTCACAT
>LZPO01027798.1:61645-73145 GCA_001675575.1 Neotoma lepida | reverse complement strand
TGTGTGTGTGTGTGTGTGTGTGTGTGTGTGTGTGTGTGTGTGTTCTGGTGCTCAGATGTGCACATGTGTACATGCAGAGAACACCTTCAAATGTTGTTCCTCAGGTGCCATCCATCTTTTCCTTTGAAACAAAATCTCTCAGTGGGTTGGAACTTCACACACAGGCAAGGCTGGCAGGCCAACAAACCAGGGATCCTCCAACCTCTGCCTCCCCAGACTTGAGAGTACAATCACATGGCTTTTTTAAAAGACTGGAGTTCTGGGGATCAAGCTCAAGGTTCTCACATTTGTGCAGCACTCACTCACCCACTGAGCCATCTCTCCAGCCCCCTGCTGACTAAAAACTACGACTTAAAAAACACAATCTGCTTTCACAATTTTTGGTACAGATAACTTAACAGTTACACCACTAAGCACATGCTTGTGTGTTATAGAGATTTTTTTTAACTGTGTATTGAACCCAGAGCCATATGCACANTTACAAGCACTGTACTATTATCTATATCTTAGCCCTACCTTATTCTTCTGAACTCTGTTATATATGCTTACTTATACACTAAAAAGTACATAGACATATAAATATAACTGGTGTTAATATTCTCATAGCTTTTCTTTAAAAAAAAACCTTTTTTGTTTGTTTGTTTTATTTTAAGTTGTGGGCTTGGCTACATAATTGCTAAGGACTTATTAGCCTAGGCTGGTCTTGAATCTCTCCATGCTCACTCGAGTTACAGGCATACACTCCCACACCTAGTTTAAGAAAACTCAATTACATAAACATTGACGGATATTTTTCAATGATTTTGAAATAATAGAAAGAAAAGTGCAAATTGAATCTTTTAGATACATTGAGTTTCTTANAACCAGGATATGTTTGCAAAGTTGGATTTAAATTTGTTACAGCTTTCAATAAAAAAAGAAGGATTTCACCAGAACTCAGATGAACACTGGTTTTATTTCATTGGGAAAAATAAAAACGGTGAAACTCTTCCTCTCTAGACTGTTTTTTTTAATGCCATGCTTTTCCATGGGTGCCACAAGTGCTTTCAGCTCTCTGATTACTTCTACATGGTGTTGAATGTGCCTCCCTATCAGCTGCAGCTAGTAACAACACCCGCATTCATCCTTCCATTTCTAAGAAACCAGGAGACCAGTAACATATTTTTGTTTTCAAGTTTGGAGAAGGCAGCTGCTTTGACCGCCAAGGTTCTTTTCAAACTGAAATGATGTTTTCAAGTGTGAAGTTCTAGCATGCACTTATGTGGGCATTGACAGAGCCTCCCTGCCTTCGCTCGTGTGGGTATAAATCGTTCTAAGCCCTCGGTTTCTTAAAGTCAGCTGCAACACTGGCATCGCGGAACTAACGCAGCCACGCTGGAAAGACGATTGTAAAGCTGTCTCACTGGAAGCAGNGTTGAGAGGAAATGCTGCCTCCCTCGCTCCCTTATGATATCATAGGCTGTTTCCCTCCAGCAGCGGTGCCCACTGGGGTTGCCATTGTTAATTTTACACTGTATTTTTCCAGTTCAAGACACTTGGCCCATGACCTCTTTCTCATTCCCAGCATGGCCAGTGGGTGGCCTGTGCTGTCTGGCTGCTAACCTTAGGCGATACTTCATCCGATCTAATAAGCACTCAGCTCAGATGGTCGCCTGGGCAAATGCCACAAGGAACAGCTCCCATGGGACCTGAAAGAGTATTCATTTTCCAAAGAGAATGAAAGCCCACATTGATAGCATATAAAATAAGAGCTCCTTAAAATGTAGAGTGACCAGGTTATTTCACCCCTTCCTTATGCTATTAGAAAAAGGCAAGATTTAAATACTTAAGAGACTTATATGCCTACTTGACACTTTAAAGACAGAAATTCACCCATAAAATGTATTGGAATTCCCCCTCGCCAGCTTTAGCATTCACCGAATTGGCAGCTCTTTGTTTTAATGTATATTTATTTATTTTTATTTTACTTATGTATGTGTTTGTCTGTCTGTGTACAGACCTGGATGCCTCAGAGATCAGAAGAGGGCCTCAAATCCCCTAAAACTGGACTTCTGGGTGATTGTAAGTATAGCCACCGTGTAGGTGCTAGAACTGAATGCAGAGCCTCTGTGAGTGCAACAAGTGCTCTTAACCACCGAACCATCTCTCCAGCCCCAAGTGCTGTTAACCACGGAACCATCTCTCCAGCCCCCTTGACCGGCCTTCTGCAGCTGTTGTTTCCTTTCTTCTCCTGACCTTCTAGTTTCAAAGGGTTTGGAGTCTGTTGCTCCTTCTATGATTTAAGCCTCAAAAGAAGCTTTTGCTGTGTTCTCATCCCCTCCAAGCCTTTCTTTCTNGGCACTAACATGCATTACACCTAACCCCACTGATCGTCCAATGTCTATATCAGCTTGCACACATCCTGGTCCCTGCCTCCAGATGTCCCAGGATGCACCATTTTTTTTTCTTTCTCTCCACCTCACTCAGTGCTCACAATGGTTCCTGGTGCTTTATTCTCAAGCGTATATCCGTCTGCTTGGGCTTTATGGCTTACTCCTATCTTCACAGCCCTTTCTTCACCCCTCTTCAGTATCTCTTCCCTCTTTCAGCCAGGCAGTCCATCTTCATTAAGTTACATTTATTATTTTCTTCTGATAATTTAGAAGAAAGAGATAAAGCTTAGTGACAGAACATCCCCTTCCCTGACAAGCATGGCAAGAAGATGTGAGGCGGGTAGAGGCAAGCAAGCTAGTCAGCATTCCATGGTATTATAAATGAGCACACCTTGCAAATACAACCAGAGCAAAAGACTGGTTCTCCAGGGGAAAATAGGGGAGAAAAGATCTAGGAAGAGGAGCTGATGGAAAGATAAGTTGCCACTGTGAAAACTATTTTCTAGAACGTTCTGCAATGAACCATAATCTCTTTGGTATGAATCGGTTGATTTTCTGCATTAATTTGACTAGGTTAAGAGACACCCAAGTGGCAAAGCATCATTTACGCTTAGTCACTGGGTGGACTACAGGCAGTGAGTGCTTGAGTATGTTCCCTGGTCAGCTATAGCCTAATGGGTNGACTCCTGGGCAATGAGAGACCCTACCTCAAAGGAGGTAGATGACATTCCTGATGATGACATCCAAGATTGTCCTCTAGCCTCCACATACCTGTATGTGTACCCAGGGACATACATACAAGTATACATATGAACACACACACGTACAAATACCCACAAGGATTTAAGTCCTATTAAATTGCCTCTGACTGAACAATAGGACATCAAGCAGCTCTAAGATGTGTGCTCTAATCTTCCCTAGCACCTTTGCTGTTTTCCAACTGACTGGTAAGGAAAAGGTGTTTCAGAAGAGTAGGGAGGTGAAGGTCCCAGATTAAGGGGGGAAGAAAGATGCTGAGGGGAAAAATGGAAATTTCTGGAACTAGAATCCAATAAGGCTCAGTTTTAGTGAGGCCTCATCCTGAAAAGCTAGTTAGTGACAATATTAACTCACAGGGCCCACTGGTGACATACTGAATAGTTGTTATTACCACTTACTAGTACAATGCTAGTCACCTTCAGTGGAGTGACGTGCCTGGTTGAAGATGGGGTTGCAACTTGATAACGCATTGTAAATGGAAAATTAAGTCTAAAAATGCATGCCCTGCTCCTAACCCAAGCAACTTAGCTTGAGCACCACATACATTATAGAGTCTAATATATCAGCTTCTTCCTGTTGCAACCTGTGGTGACTGGAAGCCTGGTCCAAAAGAGTCTTGGGACAAGAGTCAAAGTTCAGATTTTGATATCTACTAAATACGACTGTAATGTCCCAGCACTCACAGCAATCCTACAAATTGGGCATCNTTTTCCTTAGTTTTTATGTGTGAGGAATCCAGGAAAGAACCTGCTCGAGCCACTCAAGGGCATAGTATCAGAAGGGAGACAGAAATGTCTCCGTGTTCCTCCAGTGCCAGCCCAGATGCCAGATCTGCCGCACGGCTGTGGTTCTGCTGCCCCAGACTGTTACAGGTCTGGGCCAGTGATTCCTCCAGCTACTTCCCTTTCTCACCCCAGGCATGAAGCCAATGACACTCATTTCTAACTTCTNCTGATGCTCACTCTGCTCCTNAAAGTGCCTCCGATAGCTGTAAAACTTGTNTTTCAGCTGCTGTGATGGNGTCTGCAGTAATCTAGCACTGTTTGAGAAGAGTCTCCGTCAGCCATCATAGGTCAAAACCAGCTGTCTGAAAGGGAAACAAATGTCAGGCACAGTGAGGGGAAATCAGCAACTGTCGATTGTTGTTCGAATCTTAGATGGTCTTTTAATAGAAAACCTGGAGCCAGATATTGGGGTGAAAGCTGAAAGGTCAGAGAAACAGAACAGGCAGCCACTAGTTGTTACCTCTGTGAAATCTTCTAAAGAGAGCAAGCTCCTGTTTCTTTAGGCCTTATATACCTTTCTGTGTCCTGCCATATTACTTCCTGGGATTAAAGGCTTGTGTCACCATTGCCTGGTCTGTTTCCCTCATGTAGCCCAGTGTGACCTTGAACTCACAGAGATCCAGATGGATCTCTGCCTCCTGAGTGATAGTATTAAGGGTGTATGCCACCACTGTCTGGCCTCTATGTCTAATCCAGTGGCTGGCTCTGTCCTCTGATCCTCTGGCAAGCTTTATTCGGGTACACAGTATATCACCACAGTCAATGGATAGCCTCAACTAGACACAAGAGAGTGGTGCACAAATACGANGTGAGAGTAACTGTAGTCTACTCTTTGGGGCCAGCTCCCTAATTGGAAGGAAAATGGGCACTAGAAGCTTCCTTCTACAGGGTTTTAATGAATCTCAGATCACGCATCTTCAAAGTCAGTTGGTGGGGGGCAGCCATTTCCAAGGAGAAAGCAAGCTTGCAGCATGGATTTCAAAGCTTAATGTGCAAGGACACTGATTTCTGGAACTCCCTACCCCGTGAGTGCATGGGANCACACNTTCCTATCATGCTCCAGGTGATGGTGCTGCTGGTGGGGTCTCTGGGAGCTCCTGGCCTTGATTAGAGTAACCAGGGCTGTACATTAGAATCCCCTAGAGGGTTAAAATTTCCGAGGCCAGCCACACTCAGGCCAATTCAATCTGGACCTCCAGGTATGATCCAGTCTTGGAAAACTTTAAGGCTCCAAGTGATGTTACTAAGCACCCAAGATTAGGAACCTCTAACAGCAGATGCTTTGGAATGGAGTCTGGGCTTTCTCCATAATTCCTGGAATCAAGTAGAATAAGCCTCCTAATACCTACTTTTTACATATAAATAGTACGTTTGACTCTCAGTAGATCCTGAAAGATTATAAGATTCTGAAAGCTATCTCTGAAAAAGAAATCTTATAATTTTTTTTCAAAGATAGCTTTCAGAATCTTAGAAAAGTTAAGTCATAGTTTGAATATGCAATGTATCCCATGGCTCATGGTGCCAGTGCTTGGTTTTCTGAAAGTGATGATAATTTTAGGGGCATCTGGAAACTAATTAGATGGGTCTGAGCTAGAGGAAGCAGGTCTATCGGGGGTGGTCCTATTATCCCTAATTGATTCCCGTCTTACTCTCTCCTCCTGGTCTGCTATATCATGAACAGCCTTTTCCACACATTCCCTTCGCCATGATGTTCTGCTCACACAGGTGAGGATACATAACTATGGACTGAACCTGCTGAATCTCAGTAAGGATCTTTGAACAACATAATTGCTGACATGCAAACTACAGGAAATTAGCTATGTTAACTAATGTAATGATAAAACAGATAATGGCCTAAAAGGGCTTGGTACATCTTAATTATGATCTGAAGTCTACGATGTTCAGCTTAACTAGAGAGTGAAAACTGGGACACTTAATGGTAATGGAGATTATTTTAAATAAAGAATATTTAAAGGAAACCAAGGTGTTTGCCTTTAAAATATTGGATGAAAAACTTGCTCCTCCAAACGTCTGAAGCCTGCCTTGTGAGGTAGGGTAGGAATGTACTCCATAGCAACATGACCAAGTGGAAATCCATTGGCTACCTGTCATTTAACATTCTGTACTCTCCACAAATAAAGTNAAAAAAAATTATTAATGCAGGTTAATTGTACAAAACAATGAATTTAGTTATGGTATTTTCAGACATGTATGTGTGAAATTAACTTTATCCATGAGCCAAAGTCAATGTTTCCCCCCTTATATTGTTCCATTGGGTGGTTTGATTGAAATGCTGGAACAGAACAAGTTGCGATAAGCTTATTGGTTCAGAGGGCAAGCGGCTTACTATTGGTGGACTGACAAATGAGATCAGTATATAGGGTCTGTGTCCAGGCTCCTGATGCAGTATAACTTTATCCTTTGACTAATGTATTCATCATCATCATCATCATCATCATCATCATCATCATCATCATCATTATCATCATCATCATCATCATCATCATCATCATCATTTTATTACTCTAGTTCAGTTCATTGAAAAGCCTACTATTATTTCTCATTTTCAAGTCAGTGTACATTTAATTTGTCAACTTAGCCTTTACCAAGACAATTGTTTTGAATTTTCCAAAAGACCTAAGAATATGGGAGAAGTAAATTCCAGAAACTGTCACACAGCAAATTTGATGTCAAACTTCCAGAAATATCTTCTAAAGAACTACCTAGAAAATACTGGGATTTCTGGGAGTCAGCCCTAATTCGACAAATCAGTCTTCTGTAGAACAAGTTGGATTTCCTCCCTTGACAGGCTCACAGGTCAGGAATCAGTGAAACAGGACAGGCCAAAATATATCTTAATTTTAGCAAAGAATCTGACATCCTGTGGACAAGCTGAAGACACGAATGACAGTGAAGATGAGTGAATTTGTAGCTGGCTGGACAGCTCTACCCTAGGAATGTTGACTGCTTGATGAATCACCGCCTATCTGAGGAGCAGGGACTATGGCAGACTCCCAAGTATTGTCANGGGTTTATCCAGTCTGAAACATCAACTAATGATGGATGAAGACATACAAGATGTTTCTATCCAAATTTCACGTGTGATGGACAAAGTTGGTACAGCAACCTAACTCATTAACTGTCAGACAAATTAAGAGGCAAAGAGTATCTAACAGGCTGACACAAAGATGAGTAAACTTAATGGAAATAAATGAAATCATCTATTTAAAGTTAAATATAAAAGGATGGAAGATTGAGGTTAAAAACAGCTTTGTAAGAAGTAAAAAGAAATCCCAGGACCTTTATGTGGTTAGAGCCTCAATGCGATGGAAGGAGTCTTACCCTTTTAGACGCACAGATCTCCTTGCAGCCATCTCGGTCCTTCCCATAGTCACAAATTGTTTACAGTTTCAAGTGGATCATGGACCCCTGGGATCCATCTCACTCCACTGGCTACCTGTTATTTAACATTTTATACTCACTACAAGATAAAAAAATTATTAATGCCTACTAATTGTACAAAACAATGAATTTAATTATGGTATTTTCATACATGTGTGTGTGTGAAATTTATCAAACTGCAATTAGCCCAATCTACCAAGCGCATAAACTAGCCACGTGTCAAGTGCCTTACAACTACTTGCGGCTAGTGGCTACTACATTGGATAATTTAGTTTTCTAGCTGTCCAGGGTAGAAGAGGCAGAATTGATAAATATGAGAGAAGAATTCAAAACCAGGTAGATCTCTTTGCAGAGTGATGCGGTCTATCACTGGATATGTCCTCACTTAGGCTAGGCAGCCCTGTGTCAAGGCTAATTTAAGGGTCCCCACCTAGGTGGGGGCTGAAATAGATAATCCTATCCATTCTCATTCCAAGGTTATAATTCTATGATGAGTGGGAACTGACATGCTTTGAATAATAAGCTAACCTAGTTTGCTTTTCTATCACTGTGATAAACACCAATACCAAAAGCAGTTTGGGGGAGGGAAGTGTCCATTGACACTTGAGGGAAGATCAGGGCAGGAACTCAAGGCAGAAACCTGGAGCAGAAACCATGGGGATGGTTGCTTACTAGCTGTTCTCTCTGGTTCATGCTTAGCCAGCTTTCTTCTGCTACTAGGACCACCTGCCCAGGGGTAGCACCGCCCACTGTGGGCTGGACCTTCCCACATCAATCAACAATCAAGACAATTCCCCACAGACATGGTCATAGACCAATCTCATCTGGGCAGTAATTCAACTGAGACTCTATCTCCTCAGGTTGACAATAAAACCTAACCAAGTCACCAACTTTACATTTGGTGACAAATGGCAAGCTAACTTTCCCTAAGATCTCACCACTCTAGTTGTGAAAGTATAGAGCCAGACTCAGCATGGGAGCCAGATTTCCCCTTAGTTATCTATGAAGGCAGCCTTCAGTGACCCTGACTCAGGCTCTGACATGTAGCTGCGAAGAGACTATTTTCACACCACTGAGCCAGGCTCAGTCTGAGCACTCGTCCAGCACACATATCGCTGATCTCATCAGCATCTCACCTGTAGTTCTACTTTTTCATGGCTTAGAAGGACAATCGTGGAAACATCCTCTCTCTGAGGTTATAATGTTAGGACTAAAGCTGAGATTGTTTTAAACAGTTAAAGCTCATTTGATACTTAGACAACCAACCACTAACTGTGAAGATATACCTTTTTTTCAAACTCCATACAAATAGAGTTATCTGTACTCTCAGGTGTGACAGTTTTTTCACTAAGCATGGGCCTTTTGAAGTTCTTTTGTGTTGTATCTGCCAATAGCGTCTCACTTTATATGGATATGAATATATCCATTTTCCCATTACTTGTTGGTGAACATTGGTTGGTTTCCAGCTTGGAGCCATTGTTAATAACTCTTCTAAGGACATGTACACAGAGGTGCTTATAAAGAAATGTTTGGGTCATGCACATAGCAGTCACAGCACATTGTGTGTTCCTACCAGCAACATGGAGTGCCTATTTCTGTGTGTCCTTTCCAGAATATGGCACTGCCAGTGACCATGCTAGTGGATATATCCAATAGGAGTATCTGAATGCTGCCAGGTTCTCACTGTGGTTCTAATTTGCGTTTTCTTAAGGGCTCGTGGTGTTGAACACCTCCCTACNTACTTATTCACCACAGTGCAGCCTCTTTTATAAAGAGTTCATTCAGATGGACTGTGGTACNGACTTTAAAATCAAAGCCTGAGCCTGAGTCAGACCTGAAGGACACAGGCTGCAATCCCAGCTATTTAGNAAGGCTAAAGAGGGAATATAGAAAATCCAAGGCCTGCCCAGGCTACAGAGTGAGTCCTAGCAACTTCATGAGACTGTGATTTTTAAAGGGTTTAGGATATACCTCAGCAGTAGAGACTTGCCTATACTAGGTCAATCCCTGGNATCCTGACCAGAAATGACCTAGCAAACTTAGGAACTACTGATTNACCNTTTCTCTGAAGGACCTGCCTGTCNNCATGGCTTATATTAGCATTTATGAAGGCAGAAAGTCCCAAAGCAAGGAAGAAACAAACAGTGAANTGTTGGAGTCCACGTTTCTAAGGGCACTTTACAGACATCCGAATGCTGCCTTCTCCAAGTGTTCTTTTACCTAAGTGGANATGCTGCACATGGGTGTTAATATGCATCNGGCATCCACTCATTAGAGAAAACATGGGCAGTATACAAAGCATAAAAACCTGAAATGCCTTATCACTCAGTACTTTAAAAAAAAACACTTTGTCACTTCTGGACATTTTAAGTATAATGTGCATCAATTAAAAAAAACACATAATTTCTAAAACTTTTCTAGATTCCAGAGTGAAGAGAAAATTTGTCTTTGGAATCTCTGAAGTTGTACCTCTTCTACTGATACAGCATGGCATGAGGGCCATGCCCTNTTTGTCCTGATGCTCCATCAGGAAGGTCATGAGTCCATTATTCCAAGTAGGGGTCTAGCACCCAGGTCCTCAGCCAGGATATGACAGGGAGAGAAGACCATTGGAGCAAGATTCCAAATGCTTCCCTTAACAGGGGAGAAAGCTGAGGCGCAGAGAACCAGAGTGACTTTTCTGAGTTAAATCACATGAGAACCAGAGACAGTATCCTTCCCCATGTGAGCGCCCTTCTCACAGCACATAACTTACTGCACAGTGTGAGTGAGCCATGTACCTAGCTCATTCAGAGCCTGCTTTCAGCTGGGCAACTCTGCATTTTAAATTAAATGTTCCCACCTAATTCCCTCAGTAGTTGTAAGGTTCTTAGTTTGATAATAGAAATGTCATTTACTCCACACAAGGCACCTTATAAAGTTGCCTTCTCAAAGAAAAACCTTGAAAGAATTCTCTCTGCCATGTGCAGAATATCTACTTAATTAACGTGAACTCTCATCTTACCAGGCAATTAAAATGATTTATTCAAAGAGCTTTGTAGTTGTGCCTTACTACCAACCTACAATAAACCAGAGGAATAAGAGCAAAAAATGCCATGGCCCTACTCAAACATAAGCAACATAAATAATACTTCCACCTCTAAGCAATCCATATATCCTTCCTAGGATAAGAATAAGNCTAATGTGAGATTTGAGATTTTTTTCAGTGGGACAAATACATAGTTAAGCTTTATTTTGTTCTCTGTGAGGCTGGAATTCAATGATTTTTTTTTCTTCTGCTCTATTTTGGACTACTTTCTCCTTGAAAAAAAAACTTTAAAGGGCACCCAAATACAGAAAAAAAAAAATGTACTTACTTCCAGCCCCTGGTTCCATGCTCTCCTGTCACTGGCTGCATTGTGGTATAACTCACTTGCTTTGTTAGGAATGTGTTCACCGCCTCTCTCATCTAACTATTGACCTGCCTTCTTTGGGATTCCATTCTCACAAAGAATACATGATGGTGTGTGTAAGGCATAGGGCTGGGATGACACCGAGTTACCCATCTGTGTAACCTGTCCTCATCGGCTTTATTGCTGTCTTTGCTCCGGGCTTTCAATTGCCTTGAGCAGACTCTAACACACCTAAACACAGATGCTGGTATAATGGATAGTTGTTCTATCACCGTGAAACACCGCCCCTAGAGATGTAGCAGGTAACTGTCCCACCTACCTATGACATTGAAGTACCTGCCCCTGGGACGTGGCTCGGGGCTACCCTTAAGACCTGAGATGCAAGTAGGACGCTCTCTTCGCTCCTTTGTGGGACTTGGATGCTGGGACAGTCTCAGGCGGAAGAAAAGCGGGGTACTGTGTCTCACCTTTCCAGGACCCTGNGACAATTCCTCTGTTNCGGCTTGTGAGTTTTCCTTTCTTAATAAATCCCTTTGCCCCTTAAGCAGACTCCGTGGATTTCTCGCTTTNTGCTAGTGTGGAACTCTGTCCCCCAGGTATGGTATAGTCATGGCCAACTCTAAATTAGATCAGCTGTGATTATCCCCATGAGACCCTCACGAGATTGAGCCCACTAGCATTCCCCTGTGGAACCAGAGGAAGGCCTGTCTCTTATACACATCTAGATGTGTATAAGAGACAGGTGTTGAGCCCACTAGCATTCCCCTGTGGAACCAGAGGAAGGCTCACA
>LZPO01027798.1:31457-56095 GCA_001675575.1 Neotoma lepida | reverse complement strand
TTGCTCCATGTTCTATGACTCAAGTTTGTGGTGTCTTCAGTAATAGTCTATTAATGCCAAGTTCTAGAGAGTAACCAAGAGCACTGGCAACAGCCTGTAATGTTTGGGAGAAATCTATTTTGAACTCCTCATAATTAGGTAATCCATTCCTGGTCCTGAGGGTTTTAGTTCATAGGGTGTGGTATTTAGTTGGGATACTTTCTTCCCATTATAGAGAANGTCTATTTGAACTCTGTTTATATATGTTTGTACACATTTTAGAAAGCTCCTACAGTTGTAGGTTTCCATAATGACTTTCTCAAAAGGTTATTAGTGTTAATTATCACTCCCCATAGTTCCTCCTCTGCCCTGCTCTCCCAGACCCCATTTAATTCTTCCTGTTCCATTTTCCCACTTTGCCCATTTACGACACTATGTTCTATTTCTCCTGCCTCAAAAGATCACCGCCACCTCCTCCATGGCCCCTTACTAGTTACCTACCCTCTGTGGGTAGTCCAAAGGAAATACACACACCTAAAGCTTAAAAGCTAGCATCCACATATGAGGGAAAATATGTGCTTTGTCTTTCCAGATCTGGGTTTCCTCACTCGGGATGGTTGTTTCCAGTTCCCCTTCGTTTATTAGTTTGTTAGGAAATTTGTACAATGAATTTTGATCATACCCATCCTCCCCCACTCTTCCCAGATCCACTGCCTCTTCCCAACTCACCCAACAAGCCCAATTCATGTTGCTCATATTCTTTCAGCTGCATGGCCTTCACTAGAGAGAGGTCAAACCATCAGGAGCTGCACCCTTAAAGAAAACCAACTCTCTCTCTCTCTCTCAGCAGCTATTCATTGCCAACAGCTCCTCAGCTAGGGGAGGGGGTCTAGGCCCATCTCCCGTTTCCATAAAAAAACTTTTGTCTGACTTGAGCCTAATCAGGTCGTATGCACACTGAACTATTATAAATTCATATGTGCAACTTCTCTGCTGTTTCCAAAAAAGCACTGTTATTTTTTATTGTCCTCTTANGATCATATAGTCACTTCTGGCTCTTAATATCTTTCTGCCCTGCTCCCAATTTTTACGATGATCCCTGAGCCTTGGGAGGAGCAGTTGTGATATAGATGTCTCATTTAGGAATGAACAATCTCAGTCTCTTATTCTCTGCACCATGAGCAGTTGTGAGTCTCTATGTTAATCACCATCTACTGAAAAAGGAAGCTTCTCTGATAAAGATTGACAGATGCACTGATCTGTGGGTATAACAATAAGTCATTAGGATCTGTTTTAATATTATGTCTATTTGGCAAAGTAGTAGTAATAAGTTCTCCATTAAGGCCTATGGTTCTTACCCCAGCAACAGTGACAGGTATGGNTTTTAATTTATGCAGCAGGCCTTAAATCCTGATTAGAAAATGGTTGGTTGCTTCCACAATAGTCATGCCACAATGANACAATAGTATCAGTGGGGTTGTCTTTCCAGGCTNTTCATTGTTGGAGCTCTAGAGGGTTTACATCTTGGTAAAATTAGTGATTCCTTTTTTCCTCTGGTAACATAAATAGAGCCTTTAAGCATTCTGAAATCTATCTAGTGGGGAAGAAGCTTCCAGCTGTAGACCAACTTGTTTTATTGTCTTAGTTATGGTTTTCTATTGCTGTGAAGAGACAGCATGACCATAGCAACTCCTATAAGGAAAACATTTAATTGAGGTGGCAGCTTACAGTTTTAGATGTTATCATCATGATGGGGAGCATGGTGGCATGCCGGGCAGATGTGGTGTTGGAGCTGAGAGTGTTACATCTCGCAAGCAACAGGAAGTCAACTAAGACACCAGGCATTATCCTGACCATAGGAAACCTCAAAGCCCATTCCCACAGTGACACACTCCCTCCAGTGACATACCAACTCCAACAAAGTCACAGCTCCTAATAGTGCCACTCTCTATGAGATTATGGGGGCCAATTACATTCAAGTGAGGAAAAAGCTTCTAGCTGTATAACAACCTGGTTTATCCATGCTCTATGATTCAAGTGTGTGGTATCTTCAGCAATAGGATCGTACNGTNTAGTTCTGAAGGATAATCAAGACCATTGCCGGTAGCCTGTAATGTTTGGGGGTCTTTGTGGAGGTTAACTTTCAATCTCAATTTCTGTGTGTCCCATTTGGAATACAAAGGNGGTCAAGAAATCTTTAAGGGGTCATGGGAGTAGGGGTTCAAGAGGGNAGAGATAGAACATATGGTATAAAGGTTTAAAGGGAACAGGATTTATTAAGTGAGGATGAGAAGGTAGGGTAGAGAAGGGAATATAGAGATGGATAACTAATACTAAAGACATTTTGAAAACTCATATAGAAACTACAATAGAAGCTTCTTAAGATGTATACATATACAATAGAGTACAAGTGAATTACCATATAGTAAGGTGACAATGCCCCTGCTACACACAACGAGATTACAATCCCAGTGCCAGGAGTGGGTTATTCTGTAGGAGAAAGTTTTGTCTGGGTCCCACCAGGCCCCATGGTCCCACAGCCACTTATAAAATAATTACTCAGAGGCTTATATTAATTATAACTGTTTGGCCATTAGCTCAGGCTTATTACTGAGTAGCTCTTACACTTAAATGCAGCCCATTTCTATTAATCTATATGTCATCACATGTTCTATGGCTTTACCTGCGTCCCATTACATGTTGCTCTTTGGGCAGCTGGCTGGCATCTCCTNACTCAACCTTCCTCTTCCCAGAATTCTTGTCTGCTTATCCTGCCTATACTTCCTNCCTGGCTACTGGCCAATCAGCATTTTATTTATCAACCAATCAGAGCAACACACATTCACAGCGCACAGAATGACATTCCACAGCAGTGGTCTCAACTACTACCCTGTATAAGACATCACAGNTAGTGGAGAAAATTGGAAACCATTGCTGTGGTATGTCCTCATCCTCAAGGTGTTTACATACTAGTAGAGAATTCCCACCCACAATAATCTTTGTGAGCAAAAGTCAACCNATGATCAAGGGTGCCTGGAGGATCNGAAAAGAAAAATAGAAGAGTGGATCTTTGGCAGGGGTTTTGAGGGATGAGCAGGAGTTCAGCAGGAAGACAACACATCCTCAGTCACAACTCTGTTCTCAGGAGTTGTCACTCCTTTGGGGGTCAGTAGTCCAGACTTAGGTCACGTTAGCCAATTTCATTTCATTGTGTCTGACCTCATCAAGGGAAGGTTGTGTTTGCCTTCCTCACATCCCAGGAGTGGGGACACTGCTTAGTGTTACTGCACGTAAGATGCAATGACCAGCAAAGGGAAATGGAGAGAGTCCAGTGTTGCCAGGAGATCACAAAAGATGGAAAAGACCATGGCCTCTTCAGTCCCAGACTGCTGCTCTAGTGACATCGTCTAGGACACCTTTCCTTCGTAATTTGACACAGTGACAACCAGAAGCTGCTGTTAGAATTTAGCTGAGTTTTTNCTTGGAGAAGAATGGTAACTGAAATTTTTTTCTTCCCTAGGCAATAGAAAGTTCAAAAAATTATATTCATTTATGTGTATGAGTATTTGCCTGTATGTATTGTATGTATGTGTATCATATGTGTCCCTGATGCCTGTAGAGGCCAGAAGAGGGCATCAGACCCCTGGAATTGAAGTTACAGAGAGTTGTGAGCCACCATGTGGGTGCTGGGAACCAAACCTGAGTCTTCTGCAAAAGCAACAAGTGCTCTTAACCACCGCGTCATCTTTCCTTCCCCTCTTCCAGTGCCTTTAAAACTCACAGGTGCATTCAGTCATTGACCCAACAAGCCAAGAGCTATGTTGTTGGGTAACAGAAAACTTGTCTAGGGTGTACAGGGCCTGGGGCTCAATCTCAAGTTCTAAAAAAGGAAAACCAGTTGAAGTAACAATTATTATCTCCACTTTCAAGATGAGAAACTGAGTCTTGGAGACATTGAACATTTTACCCAGCTTTCCAGAAGAGTTAACAGTTTCATTTCTAAAATATTTGCCAAACTTGTTTCTCTAAATTTTTTTTAGGGCTTCTCAATGCCTATATGGATGGTAATTGCTACCGCCCTTAAATACATAATCTGAATTTACAAAACATACTTATTACAGCCAATGGTATCATATCCAAGCGTAGAATGACTGCAAACACTATCAGCTGAGAATAATTCTCAAGATCAAGAACTACACTTCTGCCTTCCTGGTCTAAGCACTGTCTTTTTCACCCTTAGGAAATAAAAGCTACTTAAACCTCCCTCACACTCGAATTTCATAGGTTGTATCTACAAGGAGAGAAGTTATATCTGGAGTGCTGTCTGCAACATTAAAAATAATTGGCCACTCTTAAGCCACTAAACAAATTCAATTTGTTATTAAGCTATTATTTCAAAACAGAAACCAAAGCTTATCGGATTTCTTTTCCCCACAAATAGTCCTCCCGTGCTCCAGAGAGCTCTGCTAAATTAAAGATAACAGTTAATGAACTTGGAGACCACTCTTTGTGTGTTCATCAGAAGCCGGTGTCATTGTTTGACTAGACTGCTCCCAAATGGGGGACAAAATGTGTTTCCATTCCACAGAGATATTAAAATAGGGTCTGGCAAACAGTGAAGATAAAATGAGGGGAGAGAAAAGATAGCTTCATATTTTACAATAAATATGCCATGTGCTTCTGAGAATTTGCTTAAATCAATATTTTAAGTCTGATTGTTGCTCAATGCTATTAGGCAAATGCAGAGAGTTCACCGCGGGATACAGCTAAAACACTCCGCTAATTTACATTTATTGATAAGGACTTGGCTGGAGCAGGAACACTCAGCTTTTGCTTCAATAAAGAAACTGGCTTTAGAGTCTGGGATTTAATGTTGCAATGCTAGTGGGGAAACACAGCCAGAAGCTCTCCTCTGGTCTGCTACCATCCAGGCTGGATGCCCTGAACTCTGCATCTAAGGAGACACCATCCACACAGCAATGGCTCCGCTCACCAGGTCAGGGGTAAGTCATTTGCTAAGAGTCTTGACTACAGTGGAGGGAACCAATCAGGGAAACATAAGAGATTGTTGTACATGTCCTACTGAGTTCACATGGTTTGGGTAGTGTTTGAAACACATGCCTGAGGAGACAGGAACCAACCAAGGACAGTGTGGCATTGGGAAGAGGGCCCTAAGCCTCAGACTCAGCAGGTTGACCCCAGTCAGCATATTGTTGCTTTTTTTTTTTCTCCGTGTCTTCTCTTGCACAGGAGTCAACATACTGGAAGAGATATTCTATCGGCTAATGTCAGAACACAGGTCACCCCCTGGCTGGGCAGAGGTGAAGAAAGGCAGGTTGTAGTCCCTCTGGCTTCCTTAGGTATAGATTTTTACTGCCACCAAGACCTTATCTAATGGGGGGGGGTTCTTAGGAGCTGCTGAAGTGGGGAAGGGATTCCAGGGGGACAAGACAACACACACTGCTTATGTAAGCTTAGGAAGGACGGGTAATCAGTGACTGCAAACACATTGGTAGCATTCTGGAGAGGCCCATTATAAGGACCCTGAGCTAAAAGAGGCTTAGGAACATTACACAGCCAGGCATAAGGCTCTGGTTCACTCCAGTTACATTTTCTGATAGCCCAGCAAACCTAGGTTATAAGCACTGATATTATTATTTCTGTCTTGAGGCAATTGAAAAACCAAATCCAGAGGCTTGTCAAGATCAAGAATGGTTTTCAGCCTTGACACTGTTGACATGTGTGGCCACCAACTCTTTGCTGTGGGGCTGTCCTGTGCACTGGAGGCTCTTCCTGAACATCTCATCTCCACCCTGTGGGTGCTAAAGTACCCTGACTCACCACAGCGAGGAGCAAAAAATGTTTTCAGACATTGCCAAACATCCTCAGGGCAGAACAGAAGTGCCCCCAGTTGAGAACCACTGAGAGAAAGTAGTTTTCCCCAGTCACACTAGTTAGGTTTGCTCTCAGACCTGTCTACTCCCAGAACCCACACTGCCAACCATGCTATGACACACCTTATAGCCCATGACATTTTTATCACTAGATATTGACAAATTACCATGTATATGCTTTATTATATACAAAGTGATGTCACACGTACACAATAGGGAGAAGGTGATTGAGTCAGCTAACGGAGTTATCCATCCTCTTAAACACCTGTTTGATCATCCTATCTCTGAAATGTTGTGTTCCTAGCCAAGCCCTTCCCTCCCCTCCACATCCAGCTTCTTACTAACCATCCCTCTCCCCTGTGATTCTGGGTTCAATTGTTAAAGATTCCACACACAGTATAAATAAGGATGTGTCTTTCTGCGCCGGGCTTACTTCACCTAGCATGCCCCTCCCCCCCCGGGTCCATCCATGTGGCCACAAATAACAAAATGTCTCTGATTTTAAGGACTGAATAATGTTCTATGGTGTGTACATCTACCATATTTTCTTTATTCATGCATTGTTGGGTGTAAACAAAGCTTGTGCATAAACCTTCACTAGGCAAGAACTCACACTGTCTCTGACATACTGGGTTGTCTACCTACTCAGGAGTGGATCGGTGGATCCCATGTTAATTCCACTTTCAGCCTTTTTGAGAAACTTCCTATCATTTTTACACAATGACTGTACTAATTTGAATTCTCCCCAGCAATGTTCAAGAGTGCCCTTACCCTTAATACGTTTCATCTTGTTGACAATAGACAGGTATGAGGAGATATGTCAACGTGGCTTTAATCTGCAGTTTTCTGATAATTAGCAAAGGTGGGGGTTTTTCATGTGTTTGTAGTCATTCGTGTGTTGTCTTTGGAGAATCATTTCTTCTAGTTCTTTGCTCGTTTTAAAAATAAGGTTTTTTTCTTACTGTTGATTTCCTTCTATATTTTGGATATTAGTTATCAGATGCTTGGTTTGCAAACATCTTCTCCTGTCCATGGTTTATTTTTCCCTCTTGCTTTCTTTAGTGTGCAAAACCTTTTTCAAAAGCTAGATACAATCAAATTTGTCTTTGTCTGCTGTTGCTATCTGAGCTTTTGCAGTCAAATCCACAAAATCATTGCCTGGACCATTGCTGTATTATGTTTCATCCTATATTTTCTTCTAGCAGTTTTACAGTTTCAGGTCGTACACTCCAGTCTTCTGTTCTTTCTGAATTGATCCTCCCATGTAATGTGAGGTAAGGGTCCAATTTCATTCTTTTGCATGGGACCATCCTGTTTTCCCAGAATCCTTTAGTAAANAAGCCATTCTTTTCCCAGGGTGAGTTTTGGCATAGTGGTCAGAAGCCAATTCACCATGAAAGTGTGGCTGTGCAGGGTACAGACTGTGTCACTCTGCCTGATAGCACTTCTTTGGCGGGGGGCATATTACAAGTTTGGTTAACTTCGTGTTTCTCTGAGGAAATAAANTTTCACTGAGTATTGGACTTGCCCGATGTCACTTCATTCTCAGATTTTTAAGCAAGCACTCAAAAGCTTGTGTTTGGTTTTTGTTTTATTTGGTTTTTAATTTGTTTTATTTTAGTTGGCTCCTGATATTTTTTTTCCAATTTTACTAACTGGTAGAATTAAATTTGGACATAAATTCCTTGATCAGAATATTAATAAGAAATATAAATTATCCTTGAATGATTAGGTCATACTATTTTAAAAGAAGTTTTTAAAAAGTCAAAGGAAAGGAGTGGAGGAGAGGGAGACAGGAGAGAAGGAAAGGAAGGCATCTGGATGCTCTGAGCCTGTCTCCCCACCCTCACTAATGGACCCCTACATTTAATAAGTCCATTTGCATCCCGAAAGAACTAAAGAGGAAACATCCTTTGGGTTTCATCCCAGGACGGCTTCTGACATGCTGAAGTGTAGTTTTATTTCTGACTCATTGGGAAAACTGAGTCACAAATACCACTTTACCACTTAGCCTTTCACTGAAGGTCTCCTGGCCAAGACCAGGTCAAATCCAAAGCAGCTTGGAGGGAGGGATCAGATGAGCTCATGGTCCACAGCAGAATGGCTGCAGAGGCTCAAAGAAGAAGGGCTTTGACAGCTGGGACCTTCGTGCCTTAAAAGACAAACAAAATTCCTGGCTAATCAGGAACCAAGGAGATGCCTAAATAGACAACAACACGCTTTGGCTAGTTACTGGACCTCCCAATCTTGTCCCATCTGTGAGTAAGTGGAGACCAGTAATGATGTTCAAGAATCACTAATGTGCCTGATGCTGACAGTCTGCCATCATCACTGGCCTGTCCAGCCACCAGAGGCCACGTCAAGACCTAGAGATTTAGCAGCTGCTCCAGCTTTGGTGAATGTGCAACTTCTAGGGGACAGGAATGTGGGAGTAGATTTAAAGGTGGTGTGATCAGGTGACCAGGTTAGTAGATCTAAGGTTGGTGTGATCAGGTGACCAAGTTAGCAGATCTAAGAATGGTGTGATCAGGTGACCAGGTTAGTAGTTCTAAGGATGGTGTGATCAGGTGACCAGGTTAGCAGATCTAAGGGTGGTGTGATCAGGTGACCAGGTTAGCAGATCTAAGGATGGTGTGATCAGGTGACCAGGTTAGTAGTTCTAAGGATGGTGTGATCAGGTGACCAGGTTAGCAGATCTAAGGGTGGTGTGAGCAGGTGACCAGGTTAGTATTCTAAGGGTGGTGTGAGCAGGTTACCAGGTTAGTAGATCTAAGGGTGGTGTGAACAGGTGACCAAGTTAAACCAGGTTGCTAGCTCTTCTACCTTCCTGATAGCATAATCTGTTGCAGTAAGGTAGACAAAGCTTGTAAAATCAACATGCTGTATTCCACCCTCAACTCTTTCAGTGGGTTACACCTTGGCCACAACCCTTCGTTTATTTTTGACTCAGTTTTTGTCATCTATAAAATGGGAATAATCAGATCTGCTTCCTCAGGGCTGTTGTGAAGACTAGACAGCTATGTGTATGGAAGACACTGGGGTGATCTCTTGCATACACAAAAGGCTACGAAGTCCTTCACCTCAGAATGAGAAAAAAATCAACAACAACAAAAACCCAGCCTCTTATCCTTTTTTCTCCACCATGACTGCCTTCTCTGCTATCAGTGAGCATATATCAAATGCAGTGATGTGAGTTTGGTCCCCCTCCCCATCTTACTCAGCTCACAATCCCCCATAATCCCCTTTCTTTTAACTTTAAGGAATCTCTCCTTCCTTTCATGAACCACATTCACTTCCGAGAAAGCTTTAATGAAAGCATTGGATAGAGTGGTCCTAAATCCTCTTCCAAGCAATTGCTTCCATGGCAGACTCCTGGCACAATGCTCTATTTACTCAGCTCTAGCTGCACAGAGTCATTTTAAGCACACACCCCTTGCTCTCTGAGAGCACGTGCTTTCTGATATTCATTCGTGCATATGAACTCATACATCTTTAGAGAGATAAAAGCTTAGCTGGAAAAGATTTCCTTTCTTTTGTTTCTTGATAGAAAAATGATCCCATGAAAAAAATCCCCCTTAAAAACTCGAGATGAATAGAATTCTTAACCAATAGCTGTATGTAGCAAAAATACTAACAAAATCATACACATACCCAAATACCTAATTTGTTACGCTTCCNTTCACTCCAACCAATTGTAAGGGCAGGGCCCACACTCATTTCTTACCCATAGAAACATCTCGCAGGCAGGGATAGGAAATTTGGGTCCACAATATGGTTCAGAAGAAAAAGGCCCTTGCTATGCAAACTTAGTCACTTGAGTTCAGTCCCTGCAAGCCACATAAAGGAGGAAGAAGAGACCCATCTCCACCACGTCTTCTTTGACCTCAGCGTGAGTGCAAGGGCACACGCAACCACATGATCACACACACACAACTTTAAAACAAGAATAATTAAAGAAATGTCAAACATTTCAAATTGAAGTATGAAAAGTTTCTGGGCACTTAAAGTTGTTTCTATAGGAAACATGAACCACGTGAACCTAGGACAGCTTTGATGGTGGCCCAACACAAAACTGTAGACTTCTTTTAAATATTATAAGACATTATTTGGGGGAGAATTTTTGTTTTTTTTATATTTTTGGTAACTCAATGGGGCAGTTCTGGAGTGTGAGCTTTGTAGGTGATGATGTGTTATGACTTCAGAGGGCTGGGCCTGCCTGGTTCTATAACCATGCTGAAGCAGGCTGTGCTGTGCTGTGGGACCATCAACAAGGTGAAGTTTAGAATGAAAGTAGCCATCAGAACAGCCCTCCTGATACCCAGCTCTGCAGAGGAAGGATCTCCTTCAGCTTAGGATTTGCTCTTGACTGGCATCAAATGTCTTTCTGGCTTTTGTGAGAGACTTAGTGGAAACTCCTCTTGCATGTGTTGCAAAGAGCCTACTTCATCTCCATGGACAAGTGGCAGGGTGGCGAGATGTCCTGGTAACCATGTTACCTTCCTAATGATGAAAACATTGTTTACCTCCAGGAATGAATGATACATCATAAGCTCTTGTTTTGGGG
The DNA here is from genome assembly GCA_001675575.1 of Neotoma lepida. NCBI lineage: Eukaryota > Metazoa > Chordata > Mammalia > Rodentia > Cricetidae > Neotoma > Neotoma lepida. The sequence goes on along the minus strand of LZPO01027798.1, from coordinate 45,658 downwards.
GGTTTTTTATGGTTTTTTAGAGACAGGGTTTCTCTGTGTAGCTTTGGTGCCTTTCCTGGAACTCACTCGGTAGCCCAGNCTGGCCTCGAACTCACAGAGATCCGCCTGCCTCTGTCTCCCAAGTGCTGGGATCAAAGGCGTGCGCCNCCACCGCCGGGCCATCATAAGCTCTTGTATTGGTTACTTCTCGATTGTTGTGACCAAATACTTGACAAAAAGCAACTCAGGAAGGAAAGTTTCATTTGGACTTAGGGTTTGAGAGAATAGTGTCCATAATAGTAAGGAAGGCATGTCAGAGTTCGTATCAGCAGACCAGGAAGCAGAGGAAGGAGAATGCCAACATGCCTCTGGCTCTCTTCTTTTTTCCTTTTTGTTCAGTCTGACACCCAAGCCCAAGGATGGTTTCACCCACAATCAAGGTGGGTCTTAACTCAACAGTTTCAGCCTCCTTTGATCTCTGAAAGATACACTCAGAGGTTGTCTCATAGATGCTTTCAAACCCAGTCAAGATGGCAATGGAGAATGGCTAATAGAGTCCTCTTCAGCTAGGTGTGGTCACACTCATCCTGGCCGTAAGTGTCAGGTGACCACTTGGCAAAACAATGTGCATATGCCTTTTAATGACTCTGCTCTACCCTATTTCCAAATGAAGCACCCACTACTCACCCAGGAATAGAAGTAAAGTGCTTTGATGTGATGGTACTTGGGATGAAAGGCAGTCATACCATAGAAGAAACACAAGAGAGATCGCCTAGCTTCCTGACCCATGGCATCACCTGCCTGTCCCTATACATGATACATAAATGAATTTCCATCTTGTCCAAGCTGCTTCCTTTGAGTTTCCTCTGACAGCAGGATGCAAGCCTAGCACAATAGATGAACGTAGGTAAGATATCAGGTTAATCCCCCAAAGCGTATTGATTTCCCAGGGGTCTCTATGGGCTCTTGTTTAACATTTCGCTTTGAATGAAGAGCTAACGTGTACATTACTGCTAGAGCGTCCAACCATTGCCGAAAATGAGGTTGTAAAATAAGGCCCATTTCTAAATTGAGAGGGCCCTGGACACACACATGATATATAACCACTTTGCTTTGAGGTAGCAGCTGGCTAGGTGGAGAGCAGACTTCCCAGCATGCCACATCTGGGCAAACTCCAAGAGCCAATCCCTCTTTCATTTTGTCAAAGGCNTAGAAAATGCCTCGTCTCCAGCGTGGGCTTACGTGTCCCCTCATTTATTTACTTACCTGCATTCAATCAGAAAAGTGCTCTTGTTTGCTCTTTATTTATAGATGTCATCTGGCTTGTGCCGGCTCTTCACTATATGTTCTTCACTTCCCCTGAGCAGAGAGGNGTGTTTACAAAGCTCTTCCCCGTAATTAGTGTCACTCACTGGAACAAGGAGTCTCTGTTTCATACCCGCCGCAGCTGTCATCCCTCCCTCCAGAAGGAATTGCACTGACGGAACACTTCAGTCACCCATGTCTTCAGAAAGTAACATAAAAGGTGCTATTTGCAGTGGCTAGGCTCTCAGGGAAGCCACACCAGGGATCCCACTCTGTGACAGCCCCATAGTCCAAGAGAACCCCTCTATCACATTTCCAATAAGTGTGTCTTTCTTTTCAGTAGTGCTATGGGGTAAAAACAGGGCAGCAAGGCAGGCAGGCATTTGGGGTTCACTTGATCCTCTCAGGAGGTGGCAGATCTCAGGTGACACATTGATTGGTGGCTGTTGGCTTGGGTATCCCACACATGTGAATGCCAGTGAGCATGTTCAAGTGGTGGGAGCTGAGGGATCCTGGAGTGTTCTTATGAGTAGATACTTCATTAAAATTCCAATAAAAGGATTGTATCTATTTGAGAAAAACAAGATGTTGCACTGCTATTTAATTTTTCTCCAAGACACTACTCTATTACCATGAATTGCTTGAAGAAAATCATGGTAGAGGTAATACTTTACTCCAAATATGAAGTGTTATTGAACCTTCAAGATGCTTTTTAAAATGACTACTCTGGCCCTCTCTACTGCTTTGAGTATTTCTGATGTAGTTGCAGACCACATAGACTTTGTCCCATGCTATGCCAAGTGTCAGAAGCAAGCAAATAAGCTGGGGTGAAGGGACCGGCCAGACTCTTTCTATGGTATCAGAGAAAGTGCTAAACAGTGTCATCCCAAAGTAACAGAATCAACAGGGCTCTGTCTTCCCACCATTAATGTGATATGTGGACTATAGATACTTCTTTCTCTTGCTGAGAATTCAAGCAGTCTATACCCAGTCAAGATATAATAGCAGATGGAAGCTTCTTGAATAAACTCCTTTTGTCCTAAAGATGCCTCTTATATAACAGAAGACATCACCAAGTCAGGCTGAAACCATCAGTGTAGGTGAAGTTTTTTGTCAGGACAACCAATCAGCTCTGTCCCTCCAGCCATTCCCAAATGACCATACAGAGACCTATTATTAATTACAAATGTTCAGCTGATAGCTTAGGTTTGTTACTAACTANTTCTTACATTTTAAATTAACCCATATTTATTAATTTACATGTTGCCACGTGGCTCATGGCTTGTTACCTCATTTTCTACATGTCCTGTTTTCTCTGTATCTTGTTTACGACCCTGAGATTCCACCCTTCTTCTTCCCAGTGTCCTCTTAGTCTGGATCTCCCGCCCAATCTCTTCCCCGCCAGCTATAGGCCTGTCAGGTCTTTATTAACCAATGANAGCAATACATATTTACAGTGTACAAAGACTGTCCCACAGCACATCAGGTCTTTCAGTGTTAGTTTTTCTTGTTGACACAGACTAGAGTCACCTAGGAAGAGGAAACCTCAATTGAAGAATTGTATCCCTCAGACTGGTCTGTGGACATGTCTGTGGGACATTTTCTTGGTTTTTTTTATTGATGTGGAAGGGCCCAGACCACTGTGGGCAGTGTCACTCCTGAACAAGTGGTCCTCAGTTGTACAGAAAGCAATATAATCAAACCATGGAAGCAAATCAGANGTCAGCATTCCTCCATGGTTCGTGCCTTGAATTCCCTCAATGATAGATTGTGGCGTGGGAGTGTACGATGANAGAAAGCAGAAAAGCCAACACTTGCTTGAGGAGATATTCAGTATGAGTGAGGTCCTGTGATTCTGATGATCTGCTGAACTCGCGCTGTTATCTAGGACCAGGCATGCGTTCTTAGACACAACAATACTTTGATGTCAAAAATGGTTCCAGTTGTCAGGTTCTGANATGGTATCCTAGTGCCTCTCTCCTGTTTATAGGCTAAATTCTTTCCCAGAAGTCCATAGCCAACCTGTCACACGGTCATCCCAAATAAATGGCTGGGAAGCAAGCATTCCAACTTTTCAANGTCTTAAGTTTGACATGGACAAAGGAAAAATGAGTGAAAAGTAGCCGATGAGCTAACCAAGGAAATCTACTGCAGGGAGGCCACTGCAAGGCGGTGAAGATGAAGGGCATTAACTAGAGAGGAGCCTTCCTCCTCCTCTTACTCTGGACATGCAAGATTTCATCNGCAGGAGTCCATTCTCTAGCCTACAATCAGAAATCTCTAGGATTACATTCCAACCAAATTCTTCATCTGCTGAAAAGCCAGAATGACCTCACACTGGTCTCAGGATATGGTCCCAGCTCCATGCCCTTATTATCTCTAGAACGCTTATTCTTTGTGATTGACATTTGGCTACTTTCAGTTTTTCAAATATACCCCATGCCCCCATGTTTGCACAGTATCCCCTCACTAGAACACTAGCCCTTACATATGCAACACATCCATTCATCGGGCTACTTATCTTTGATATTGTTTCTCAGTAAAGAGAGTGTAACTCAGTTTCGGAAGCTGTATTAGCTACTTCTCCTGTTGCTGTGATAAATATCCAGACGAAATCAACTTCAGGAAAGAAGGGTTTATTTGGCCCACAGTTTGAGGATACAGTCTCATGGTGTGGCATTCAGATGGCATGGCAGCACAAGCTTAAAGATGGTCCCATTGCATCTACAGTCAGGAAAGCACAGAACAGTGAAGATTAGTGCTCGGCCCCCTCTCTCCCGTACAGGATCCTAGCTCAGGGAAATGTGCTGTTCACAGTGGGTGAGTCTTCCCACCTCATTTAACCTAATCTAGGTCACTGTTTTCAGGCATCCCCAGAGGATAACCTGCGTCCTAGGTCATTCTAGATCTGTCAAGTTTATGACCAACATTCACCATCACAGAATCCAGCACCAAGGTGGAGGTCAGTGCCCCTCCACTTAGCGTCTCTTAAAATCCTATACTTACCTTTCCAGGATGAAATCTAGTCCAGGACTTTGGGAAGAAATTGAGGCATTTTTATGAAAATAAAAATACAGATGGGAAAATCAAAGACAGTTTTGGCCAATTTCTGTTGCTTTGTCTGACTCTGAAGCTTTACTTGGGGGTAGCCAGGTGTTGGCCACAGCAGCCATTTATTGCAGTGGTTAAAGTCACAGGTGCTTCACTATGTCCTAGCTGAAAGACACTTGACTGCTATTAGTCTTCTAATTCCAGTTTCCTTAGCTGCATGATGGGATCTTGGTGTCAACTGTCTATACGGGATGAGGTTGGCTTCCTATTCAACATCGCAATGGCTGTTTCCTAGCTACAGTGAGATGCCACTGAAAAATGTCTTCCTTTCCATAATAAAAAGGAAGTGCTAAGAAAAACTTGATCCCCTCTGCTTTCTCTGGGAGTTGTCATGAAGAATGTCACATGTAGTGGTATTTGCTCCACCCATGACCTTGGGTTATATAGCCCAAAAGAGGCAGTGCTTCTTGCCACCCCAGGTGACCTCTTAAAAAGAGAGGAGAGAGATGTTAAGAGCACTGACTGATGTTCCAGATGACCTAGGTTCCTCCCTCCTCTCTTTTTAAGGGGCCTTAAAGCCCAAGGTCATGGGTGGAGCAAATACCACTACAGTCACTCCTGAGGTTGTGTAAGTCATTGTACAATCTTCAAGGGAGCCAACCCAAAGACAAACTCATACAGNGTATCTGAACAAAAGGACAAAACTGAGCCAGGTCTTAAACACTGACAAATGATGAATATACAAGCTTGCTCCTTTTCAAGTTATGGATCTTATACTACCAGAGACAAGGCACGTCAGTCATTCCTAGCTAATGGTTTCCAGTTGTAGATATCAAAAGCATCTTAGGTAACACACTCCCATGAGGACTAAGGAAAGGGACTAAGCATTTGAAGTGGACCCCACTCAGAGGAAGCCCTGGCTATGTGGTGTATATAGATCAGGACTATTAGCCAGTAGATTCTTCCATGCNGGTGATGAGGTTGTCCACCATATGGCTCGGCCAGTGCACAGAGCTATAGAGAATGAATTCCTGAAAGGAAGAGACCTTATCTGAACGAAAACTCCTCCGTTTCTATCATCATCCAGCCCAATGCCAAAGATTCCATGACAAATAATCAGAATAGTGTTGCTATTATCACATTTCAAACACAGTAATTCTGTACCTATCATATGGCACCAGAATAGTACCCTCAAATTACTCTTGTTTATTAAAAAAAAAAATTGAAGTGAACTAAAATCAGACACCTTAAAAGTGGCAACCAGAACTAGTTGCACGTGGTTTCCATGAGTGGTCCAATTATCTAAACTGTTTGATTTATTTGGAGGATGTTAATTTACTTTTGTTCCTTTCACTCATCACTATCCATTTATTACCAAACTTTATGACTGTGAACTATACATTTCTCCGTAGCATATGGGCCACATAACTCTCTTGGATAACTAATTAACAAGGATTTTCCCCCTAAACTGTAATTATAACAAAATCTGGTACATTTAGCTTAATTTTCTATTTAATGCTTGAAGGTGCATAGGAAATGCAGCTCCGTGGCCCAGAGAAGGGGAAAGCTGCCATGTACACGCTCATTCTCAAGAGTAGGGTCTGGGAAACAGATGTTCTGAGAAGCAAGGGTGAGGGGAGGCTCATGCAAAAGTCTCTATGAAATGATATCGATGATTAAAGGCCAGGATGTAGTTCATGTTCATTAGAGGATGGAGGGAATGGGAGCGGGGTCTCACAACGTTATCAAAGAACAGAAAAGACACTGCTCTTGGCGAGGCAACCTGCTGTCCTCTGACTTCTTGGCCATCTTTCTTTCTCCTTTGTGTAGTCTAGCAGGTGACAGGCAGGTGATGGGCAGCCTCTGAGTGTGAGNAGGAACTATCTCATGTGAGTAGAGAACAGTATTGAAAACACTAGTGTGCATAACTGTATGGAAGAGTGGGACGGTTTGTGTTGAGTCGTTTCATGAAGTTATACAGAAGAGTGATAGAGACTCCAAAAATCATGTGTTCCACATCAAAACTCCAAAATGCCTTCTTCACTCATGCATACATTTAGTTCTCNTCCTCTGGCATGCCAGCCACTGCTCACAGTTCTTCATTTGTGTGGTCAAAAACAAGACTTTAAGTTTTTCGACTTCATTAATTTTAGCAGAGATGTGTATAATCTGCCTTGGGATATATTTGCCTTCTATCACTACATTAAAGTGTTTTATGGGAGTTGGGGTGCAGTGCAGTGGTAGAGAACTTGCTTAGCATGAGCAATGGCCTTGGTTCTACCCTAGNCCCCAAAACAAAGCATAAAGGTATCTAATGGAAACTTGAGAGAACATTATGCACTCAGGAAAAGCTCAAAACCCCTGGTAACTTCTGGCACTCTTTGATGCCATGGCTTTTATAAAGCCCAACACAAAGAGGTTGGTGTTGAAACAGGGCCTGTCTACCAGACACAGTGGCACACAACTGTAATGAATGACTGCACTTCAGAGGCTGAAGCAGGAGGATCTCAGTTTCAGCTAGGACCATTATGTCACATGAAATCTAGGCAGTCCTAGATATGTGTTATATGAATTTTAATGTATATAAAATGTATATGTTATTAAAGTAGAGAGGGGACTGGAGAGGGGAGGAGGAGGCCTAAGGGAAGCAGGGGCCAGGGAGAGTAACAGAATATATATGACATGAAAGCAGGGGACTCTACTAGAAGGCAAAAGGGACAAAGGGAGGCATTGGTGAGTAAGTAACAAGTAAATACATACATATAAATACATCATGNTAAAACCCATCACCTTGTATTCTATCAGAAAACATTAATTAAAAATTGAATTAAAAGAAAAGAAACAGCTGGGCAGTGGTTGTGCATGCCTTTAATCCCAGCATTTGGGAGGCAGAGGCAGGTGGGTCTCTCTGAGTGCGAGGCCAGTCTGGTCTACAAAGTAAGTTCCAGGACTGCCAAGGCTGCACAGAGAAACCTTATCTCAAAAAACAAAAAACAAACAAAAAAAGAAAGAAAGAAAAAAGAAAAGTAAAAGAAAGCAAGAAATGTCACCTACCTGGGAAATTCCNAGTTAAGGTTTGCTTCAGGTAGGGTGTGTATAAGCAGCTCCAACAANGGTAGCCTCCCTCTATTTCTCAGCCTCTATTTCTCAGCCTCCTTTCTGTAGTCTGCCTCCATCCTGAAGCTCCTCACAATGCCNTCTTCTTGTCCCACCCCTGAAGCTCAGAGCTCTTAGGGTCNCAAAACACATANCCGGTTTCCACTCTTAGCTCACATCAGGCAGTCTGTCTTCCATGGCCAAAGAGAGGACTTTATGTCTAGAAACTAGCAAGAGTTTTTCCACCTTGTCTATTACTGGATTCATCCAAAGTGCTGGGATTACAGGTGTGTGGTACCACACCCAGAGCTCGCTCTCTCTCTCTATCTATCTATCTATCTATCTATCTATCTATCTCTATCTCTATCTCTCCCCCCCCACCATCTGATATAATGAAGGAGAGACAACTTTCCAAAGGAAACGGAATGACTATAAACCACAAAGAGAAACAGAAAGGTGTGCAGAGCAGGAGCCAGCAATGCNTCCTTGACTCAGTTGTTTGTCCCCAGTGGGTGACCTCTTACCTCTCAGATGCTCCACGGAATGGGGCACTTTGGAGGGAAGGAGAAGAATGAGTGATGAACCCTTTGTAAATAAACACAGATACACAGATATGTGCTCCCACAGAGAGAGCTCAGGCCACTCCTTGGGGTAGGCTTTCCCATTTGGGCTCTAGAAATGGTAAATGCTGTTTTAACACCTCTGTCTGTAGAGAAAATGCTTTCCTTTGTCTTTCTATCACTCTCTGGCACCCTGTCTGTCACATAGAAGGTCTTGATTAGAACCAACAGCGAATAAGCCAAACTATTTATCTGTAAGTAAAGTAAGAATTGATATTTTCACAGTGGGCATCGTGCCAGCCNCCTTCTTCCAGAGCCTCCAATACTGGAACNAAATTCACAGTACTCTCTCTAGTGTTTAATATACATTCAGTAAAAAGAATACATAAACTCCATTAATCTGATCATATGGATGAAGAAGAGACAAATGCAGGGATCAAGGAGAAGAGGGAAAGATCACATGCCCTAGTCATGCAGCACCTCCCCAAGNCCTCCACCAGAACTAAGGTTCCTGGTTAAGCAGAAGATCATCCACACTGGCATGACTTAAGAAACTAATTGGCTCTTGGCTGCTTACGGGTCGACTCTCTCACTTGGCTCACAGGGTATAAGGACTCTGAGGAGACGAAAAATTGTAAAACTATTCTATTGGCTCTGGCTCCAAAAATCAACACCAAGCTTTTCATTCTCCTCCTCTTTTCTGAAACCAGTTTGAAGGGGTAGGGGTGGGGGCGCTTGGGACAGGAGGCTAGTCAAACCCATTGTAATTCAGTTGTGGCTTGTAATGTATTGCTAATTTGACTTGCAAATAAGGGAAACTAAGAATGAAAGTGTGCTCCAGCTGCTCCAGTGTCTTCAGAGGTCAAGTAAATCAAGAAGCAGAAACTGGAATTAGGCAAAAGTACATTTTTTTTCTATTTCAACCTTCTAAGGTTAAAAACTATCCAGGGAGTCCACAGAGAACTCTCAAAACAGTAAAATCGCAGGCTAATTGAACCGTTCCTCTCTGGTCAGCTGTGGTTGCTGTGTAGAAGATGGCATTCACATGGGGTAGTGAAGTGACAATGACTCCAGACACTGGAATCTCACAGAGCTGATGATGAACCAAGAGGTCCAANGCCGCGGTGCCATTGGTGAGCCTGCAGCTGGCAACGTTTGTCTGTGGAATTCAGTTTCCTGTACCACATGTCTTTCCCCAGCACTATTACTATCATTTAAGAAACAAGAACAAGAGCTGAGCCAAAGTCAGGTTGGGTCTGCCATAAATAACTTCACGTTCAAGACAATTTATGCAGCAGCCTGGTGAGCCAGCCAAGAGGCTGGCACACACGCCACCGTGTGCATGGCCCAGTGGGGAGCGTTCTGCACAAAGAATGCGGCTGTTGGCACAAGTTTGTTTTTTACCTGGACCAGCTTGAATCACTGTCTCCTTGCCAGGAAACCCAGCGGACCATTGGGAGTCCTTTAAGAGAAAAGCCGTATATTTCATGTGACTTGTGAATGGAAAGATAGATGCTGTCAGNGAGCAGTTTTGCCGCCAGATTGGGCTTAAGACGAGCATAATGGGAGTTTAGATTATACAGAAAGACCTTTTTCATGGACCTCATTTAGTAATAGCTAACAATAATGACAGCTTCCAGTATTGTATGCCTATAATGGGCCAAGAAGGATGCTGGCTNGCATTTATAGCCCATAGATACAGTGGTCCCTCAGCATCCAGGGGGATTAGTTCCAGGACCCCCTGGAATACATAAACTCTAAAGTGCACACGTTCCTCATATAAAATGACATAATATTAGCATATAACACATGACATACCCCTGTGTACTTTGAGTTTTCTATAGATTACTAATTGATAATACCCAGTTCAAGGCAAACGCTCTTAAATACTGAACTAAACTGTTTAAGGAGTGACAAAAATAGTCCATCCATGTTCAGTACAGATGCAATTTTTAACAAATATTTTTTATTCGTTGTTCATCTTGCAGATTCAAAACTAGCAGAAAAGAAAGGGATGGTTTTATTACCACCACGTGAGTGTGTGTGTGTGTGTTTGTGTGTGTGTGTGTGTGTGTGTGTGTGTGTGTGAGAGAGAGAGAGAGAGAGAGAGAGAGAGAGAGAGAACATGAGAGAAATAAAGATCACACCTGACTTGTATGACCTAGGACTGCACTGGCACTGAATTAGATCAGTGGTTCTCAACCTTCCTAATGCTATGACCCTTTAATACAGTTCCTCATGCTGTGATNACCCCCAACCATTAACTTATTTTCTTTGCTACTTCATAACTACAATTTTGCTACTGTTATGAATCATAATGCAAATATCTGTGTTTTCCNGTAGTGTTCGGTGAACCCTGTGAAANGGTCATTCAACCCTGAAGGGGTCTCGACCCACAGGTTGATAACTACTGAACTAGGCTCAGTTCTCTGCAGGGCTGAGCNCATGTCCTTCTGCCTCAGTCACACTATCTGCAGCCATGTCCTCCTCCTGCTCTGTGCCCTNAGAAGCTGCATGGATAGCTGGCAGTCCTACCCAGCCCAAACCTTGAACCTGACCAGTGNTAGAATAAATACCAAGGAATCTCAATTTGCAAGACAGCCCTTCCCCAAAGTCAGGCAGCATTTCCTTCTGCACTGGACACTATCTTCCCACAACTTCCCTGGCCAGAGCCTCCCTAGTCAGAGCACTGGGTCCAAGATGAGCTTTCAAGGCAGGTGGGCAGTTTGGAACAGAACATTGCCTCACGGATCCCAATCCCCCTGAGCTCAGGATGGAGGGCTCTGCTAACAAATGGTTTGAATTACAGGGAATTTGAATGTGTTCCCTCGTCTTGGACAGAGTTGATGCAATTATGAAATAACCCCATTTTTTAAAGTGTGTTGTCCATATGCCATTACAGCTGAGTCGTTTCATGAACAACAGACGTCTGGCCATTTCATGCAGAGTCACACCCCACATGCAAAGTGGACATACATAATAGGGGAGAGGATTCTGAAGTGCAGCAGAAGCTATTGCATGGAAGGGTCAAGCTTGAAACCTGGACCGGCCNGAGGATAGATGGAGCAGACTGGCATTACTCAGAAAAGAAACAACAGCTGTTTAATGATTGGATAAGAATTAGAAAAATCTCACAATTTGCCAAGATGGACCAAATGTTGTGACATAGTGAGTGCTGACATCGAGACAAGCTCTGATAGGTGTTCCCACTGCTGACTCGATTTTTTTTAAAGTGGGAAACTTGTGGTGTAAGAATTTTCTATCCTCAGACTTAATGTAAACCTNCCCTCCCATCTTCCTTTCTAATTGGAATTAAATCAAATGTCTCTGAGCTGTGCAGAAGGGGGCTGGTCACTTTACAAATCACTTAGGAAATGCATCTGCTCCGGCCTTGAAATGCAAAATGGATGGAACAATATGGCAAATATCCCAATAAAAGAACATTATTTGAAGGGCCAAAACTACACACAATGCCTTGAGAACTATTTATTTTTTCAAATTAAAACTGCATGTTTGCACATTTTGAGTCGATTTGGTTATTTGACTATTTTTATGGTGTTATGAGGCTGGCTCCAAGGCCATGATGCACAAGCTTTGCTAGAACAAGCTGAGAGAAATAAGCAGCAGATATCCACAGAGGCTCTTGANGCCCCTTTTCCTGTCTTCCTGGGCTCTCACACCAGCGCTCACTGAGCCTCTTGCCTATGAAGCCCCAGCCTCTCTCTCCNACCATAGAATCTAGAGGTAACTTGTTTCTAAAACGGGAAATATGTGAATGTCCTTGGCCAGTCCCCATTTATCTGTCCTTCAAGGCCTATCCTGGGGAACATAATATAATCATTTTTTTTCTCATTTATATGGACCAAACTTCTAATCTCTGAGCCTTATCACTCATGGCCGTTAGGCACTGACACCTCCAGGTCCTGGCTTGTGGTAATCCACTGTAGTGGAACACTCCCGAGATCCCACTTTCTCCAGCTGCTAGAAAACGGCCCTCAGCTGTTCACCATCTTTGAGAATTGTTTCGGTTCGTAAAAGGTGCCTGGCCCAAAGTGATGTGTGCATCTAGTGGTAACTGGTGTCCAAGCCTGATTAATGCAGGAAAGGCCTGCAGTCCTCACTACACCCTGACACCCAAACACAGCACAGTTCTGAGGGATCCACTCCTGTTTTCTCATGGGATCAGCTAAGGCCTCTGTGGAGACAGCACTATAGTCTGGCTATGCAGCGTCCCCCTCCCCCCAATTCCTATGTTCAAATCCTAATCCCTAAGGTGATGGCTTTAGGGGCTGGCCTTTGGAAGCCTATCGGTCTTAAAATTCTCAGCTTCCGTTAAGAAACACATGTTGTTTCTAAGTTACCCAGTTTAAGGCATTTTGTTACAGCAGCCCAGGCAGATTAAGAAAGCTGGACTCCGTCTCTTCACGATTCCCATGTCCTGTCACTTCCTTCTGCAAGNGTCCTTCCCAAGAGCTTTCTTTCTTGTACACAGCTTCCATCTCTGAATCTGCTTCTTGGAACCTGGCCTGTGCCACTCACCCAGCTCTCTAGTGCCCCCTTCTGGTTATGTCAGGTCTGGTCTGGATCTGACCAGAGCTNAACCAGAGGCTCAGTTCTACTGTTGTAGGGCTGAGCTTCTGCTTGAACCAACATGCTAGGATAATCTACACCACCACAACCACCCTGGTGAGGACAAGCCCCAGCCATGATGCCTGCTCAATGCTGTTGAGCCATATCACCTACGCACAAGGTCCTGGCGGCTGACTGAGGACCTGGCGAAGCTCTGCTCTGGCCTCTCTTCACCAAGCATCATCAGTTTCATGCTCCTTTCCTGCGCCCTTGGGCCGACCATGTGCCAGACCAGACCAGGCCACTACCACATTTTGCCCTTGAGTAGAGTGTCTCATTCTCTCATTGGGCTGAAACTTTGCAAAGTGCAGCACCAACTCCCTCCCTGCTCCACACCTGCTTGGCCTTCACGGACCCTCATGGGTAAGTTATGACCAAGCTTGGGTCTGCAAACCACTCTGCCCCCAACCACATTTACTAAACAACCTTATCCATTCCTCTACTCACATCATGTCTCTCCGTCAATGACAACTCCAAGTCCACTTGCCGCACACTACTTTCTCATCTGACTCCTTATTCTCAGAAAAAGGGCAGATGGACAGAGTCTAGAGAGTGTGGCTTTAGTCCCCCAGAACTTCCACAGCAGAGCGCTGACTAGACAATCAATAGGTACGGGCTCATTGCTACAGTGATATGGGGGTCTCCCGGGCATAAGTCATATTCTTGGGGACAAATCAGTGTGAAATAACAAATAGCTGTGGGGCACACCAGGCACTGTGCTAATTATGACAGGGATGTAAGAGAAAAGAAGGTACAAACCTTTTCCAAAATGGCCCACAAAGTCCCTGCCACTAGAGAGATGTTTGATGTGGGAGATGAAGACAAGACATCCACAGGGAATACAATAACCAGCAGGAAGCAGGGGTCCTGAGCAACCCAAGGGCATCGCTCTCTTTGAACAGTCAACACAACAATCCAGCTGAGAAGAAAACAAAATACCTGCATACTGGGCATGAATGGCTGCTATGGTACAGTATAGAGTTTAGTCCTGGAATCACNCACTGAATTAAAATGATGGAAGAAAAATATAATCTTCCTAATAATAACAGGGATAAATGTGAAGTATAAAAAAATCTCAAAATTTAAAGAAAAATCAACAGCATAGGAAAAGAATTTATGAGGAAGTTCAATGTCAAAGCAGAACAAGGCCACACCCACCTCTGATGACAATCACATGTATAAAAATCCCAAGTGAATTCTTTAAAGAAGACAAGTAGTTAGTGACAACTTAAAATGCAAGTTAAGACTGGAGTTTTAATTAACGGCAGAGTCAAAATTAAAACTAGTAGTCTGCTACTAAAAATAAAAAGGTAACAGCTAACCCACAAGGCTAACAACATTGTCAGCCATGTTAAAATAAGTGCAGCNTTCAAGGCAAAAGTGGCAACAGACTCACTGTATCGGCAAGACCAGATTTATGGGTCCGTGTGTCAAAATGGCTATCCCATCTTAAGAGGGACATTAGCATCCATCAATAGGAGATTGNTTAAATAAATTACAGTAATCCACACAATGGAAACCAGGCAGCTATTAAAATGATGATGTGTAGCTACTTTTATTGACATGAAGAAATGTCTATGA
>LZPO01027797.1:52095-65190 GCA_001675575.1 Neotoma lepida | reverse complement strand
AAAAAAACTAAGGCAAACAGAAAGCAAAGGCCAAGTTCAGACCCTGGAGGCTTTGCAAAGCAGCCTACCATGCTTCCTACTGGATGCATCTCTGGTTGGTGAAGATTTCCTTGTAGAACAAATGAGGTAAGAGGGNCTCTGGGAAATTCTTTTTAAAATGCCACTGGGGCTTCAACCACAGAGACTTTGACACTTATTAACTTGGTACACAGATCTTTGGCTTAGCAAGGTTTAAATGTTAATGTTTTGTTTGGAATTCTTCCATTATGCCATATGGTGATATCATCAGGATCTATCCATTGGGGGCTCACATGACACCAGGATATGGCCTCAGGGAGATAGCAGAAGTGTCAAGTTCAACAGGAAATGGGAAGGATCAAAACTCTTGNAGCAGTGTAAGGTAGAAAGAAACAGAGGCAACCAGGAGACTATGGGAAACAGCTGCCCAAATAATGCTGCCCTGCTGTGCTAAACAAAGAAAATAAAAGCAGGGGATACTGACCTGTGACTAGTGATTAGAGCATGTGAGAATCCATGAAAGACCCTCCTGCCTCAGTTCATGGCTGACCACCACTATCTGTTTCTAAGAGACCCCCTACGACCTGGATCCTGGGTGTATTCTCTAGCACACTGGACCCCTGATTATTTATGAATTGTTGTTCAGAGTAGCTACCGAGAAGACGAGAGCATTAGAGTATTATCCACGTTCCTCACCTGTGTTCACCTGTCTAGTAGCCCCATTAGATGAAGATTGGTATTAGTATCTTACGTGTTGGTACCCCTTGTGCATGAACAGCAATATCTCAGATACAGAACCACAAGTGTGGCAGACATTCAGAAAACAGTTTGGCTGTTCTTCAAACTGAAACACAGAATCTTTATATGATCTTCATTGCTTCTAGAAGCAATTCGACTTCTAGAGAATTGAAATGTATGCTCACACAATAGCTCTATACATAAATATTTATGCAACATTTTCACAATGGACTGCAAATTGCCCAACTGCCTATCAGTTGATAAAAAGCATTAAAAATGATGGCATGTGCACAAAGTAGAATAGCCCTTGGCCATGAAAAGAATGAAGCACAAACTGATGCTACACACATGAACAATGAAAATATTAGGCTGGGTACAAGCAGTCACTAAAGATCACATACCAAAGAGATCTGTTTATATGAAATATCATGTACCTGAAAATTATTCAGACGAGGTGTGTGTGTGTGTGTGTGTGTGTGTGTGTGTGTGTGTGTTGAGACTACTCACATGTATGGGGGGTCTCTATTTTTGGGGTCACTAAAATGTTTTAACTTTGGTGATATTGTTACTTGCACAAGTGGGTATTTGAGCACACTAAAATTCACTGAATTATAAACTGAAAAAATGTATTTTNTGGCATGTGATTTACATTTCGATAAAGGTGCTGTAAAGATAAATAAAACAGTGCAGCTTACCCACAAAACACTTGGAGGTTCAGTAAAATGTACATCTCTTGAAAAATTAACTAGGTTGGGGATGGAGTCAAAACAAAGTTAACTTATTAATAGCTTTATCACTTTGGAGAGTGAGCTAGGGTATCTTCCTCTGTGCCATCTGTTATAAAAGGCCCTTAAGGCCTCTGTTAAGTATTTCTATGTTTCACACCAGGTTCTACTGCTTTAAGCATTGGTTTTTCTGATATTCCAGAAAATCAGATAAAAGAAGATTAAATGCCAACATTAGTACCAATCATTATATGAATAATGTATTCCAGAAAGAGTTCTTGCAGACCCACTGTGTGCATGGCACATCCCTTTTTCTTCAAGCATTTATACTGCAACATGGGAGAAGTCAAGGAAAAAAGGAAGAATAGAACAGATCCTTCAAAAAGAGTTTTAGACTAGTGTAGTGTCCTGGCTTCTTCCTATAGTCCCAGCAAGTGGGAGGCTGAGGAAGAAGGATTACAAGTTTGGCCACCTTGGGCAACAAAGTGAGGCACTATCTCAAAAATGAAATAATAAAATATAAATGGAGGCTCATTTCAGCAACAAGTGACAGGTAAGGAAGGGCTAGATGCCACTAGGCTTTGAGGTGGGAGAATGAACTCCAGACAGGAGGCAGAACTCACTACGGATATGGGATTTTAGAGTTTATCTGATGAGTAAACCCAGGATGCTCTTTGGTTTAGTTATCAGGTTCTTCAACAAGGATAAAAGTCCCACAGCTATGCAGTGTCTGGAGCACCATCTTGACTGACTTCAGGGAATCCTGTGCTGGGTGGGTCTTGGGGAGAGATTTGGGAGACAAGAGCAGGAGTCAATATACTACAAAAGCCAACCAGCTCTTTCAGAGTAACATTGATTTACTCTGATTTTCTTTACTCTTGGGAGTAAAAACTTTCCATTCTCTAGACTTCCTTCTGTTCTTTTTGAACACAAATTAACCAACTAGGCAATGACTCCACCAATTTACCACTCAGTTAAAACCCTGGCCCACACACTGGTTGCAATGTTGGAAATGCAGTCATGGTTACAGACAGGATAAACATAAAGTTTGCAGCCAATTGTCTCAATTCTCAAGGCATAGCAAATGTGGCAGCACACCACCACTGGGGTAGCTTGAAGATCTGTGTTCAGGGATAAAAAACTTATGTCTGGGAGCTGGAATAGTACTTTCCTGATATTGTCCCACATGCTCCAGAGGCAGATGGACTAGAGACACACGTGGAGAGATGCTGGTGCCATGTGGCAGTCTTTAAAGACAATGGCATCAGCAAATCACTTGGGGCTCCCAAGGACCAGTGCTATGATGGCCTACAACTGCAGGTGGAGGGTAAAACGGCTCTCTCCAGGGGCAAGTTCCTAGATGGCACTTTCTTCATTTAGTGGTACTGGAAGGAACAACAGATCAGAGATCTCCCTTAAACCAGAGTGCCAACTTCAACCATTCTCATCATCTTTCTGAAATCAATATGAATATAGTGACCTATATCAGGTATGGCAACTGCTTCACACAGAGTCTAGGATTTCCTCATTCCTATGGGGCTTCTTTCCATGGAGTGTACAATCAATTATCTGGCCAAGGTTTTGAGTACTTTAAAGGAAGGGAAAAATATTTAAAAAAAAAAGGTCAAGTGGGGGGCTAAGGGCTCATTTGTTAAACTGTTTACTGTGTGTGCACATGGAGAACATGAATTCAGATCCCTAGCACCCACTTAAGAAAGTGAGTAGCCATGCATGTCTGTAACTCAAGTGCTGGGAAGGTGATTCAGGTAGATCCCTGAAGATCTGGTCTGTCATTCCAGCCAATCAATGAGCTCTCAGCTCAGTGAGAGAATCTGTCTCATGAGACGAAATGAGAGCAAGAGTGGGAAAGATCTGACATCAACTTCAGGCACAAGCTTGAGTGCGCGCACACGCACACAGGGAAAAAGCAAAATGGCTAGACCATAATAAGAAAAGGAAAGACACTGGGGTGGTGTGTGTGGGGAGGGGCAGACAGCCATTAACAACAGTACTGGTCTTTNGGCAGTGAACAGATGTTCATTTTATGAGCAAAGAGAAGAGCTGCTCAGCCTTTATAGGTACCTATACAAATTTGGATAATTCTAAGTTATTCTGTTAGCTGCCTGACAATATTATTTTATTAGTATTATCATCTGCTGGGTGGCCCTGTCCATGCCTGAAAGAATGAGTCTCCACTGGAGACTCTTTATAACAGTGAGTTCTATTTGGGGCACCTCCCTTTATTTGATTAGCAGGTCATGTAGGAGAGTGCCTCCCATCAGCTCCATGGAAGCCAGTGGCTAGCTACCTAATATATATGTGTGTGTGTGATAGTGACANGTATGTGGAGGTCAGAGGGCAATTTGCAAAAGTAAGTTCTCTCCTTCTGCCATGTGGGTCCTGAAGATCGAATTCAGGTCATCAGGCTGAGTGACAAGGGCCTTTACCCCAGACCCATCTTACCAACCTGATACCCTGGCTTTATGTTTAACTGTGTTTATCATGAGCCTATGTTATTTGCAAGGAACTAGATAATAAACTACCTAACTCTGACTTTTGGCCAGTTTTTTAAATATGCCAAATTTCATGTTTAATTTCTTAAAGTTGCAGTTGGGGAGATGGCTCAGTCAGTATAGTGTTTGCTTTTAAAGCAGGAAGATATGATGTCTATACTTTGAACCACATTTAGAAAGCGCTGTGTAGTGGGCACACCTGTAATCTCAGCAGTGATGAGGGAGAGACAGGCAAATCCCTGGTGCTTGTTGGCCAGCCAGACTTGCCTACTTGGCAAATTCCAGGCCAATATGAAAGGTGACAGAAAATGACAGTTGAGGTTATCCTCTGGTCTCTGCATGTGTGCACACATACCTGTGCATGTGCAAATGTACACACACAGATGCACACAAGCATGCACACACACATACATACACACACCAGAAACCAAAAACAAAGTCCTAAAATTCTTTCTCATTTTCCAAGTGTCTTTTTTTTTAATAGTGAAACTTATGTTTTATGTTTTATGTCTGAAATTTCTGTTTCAGCTTCAGGGTTATTAACATCAGGATGGTTTGATGTTCTGGGCTGTTTTCTCCCCTACCTATTTCTTACCTGGTTCTTTGTACAATGTCCCAAAGCTTCTGACTCTCTGTTAGAGAATCAGAGGCTCTTCCTGTACTGCCTGTGGGCTCTTCATAATACAAATATGTAGCANTAGCAATGCCAGGTAGCTTTGGGTTTGTGGGTGGCTTGGGACCACTAGTCCCCACTATATGCTGATGAAGTCCTGGTTCTTCACTGGCCCATCAATCAGCCATGAATCAGGGTCCTTTTGGAAGAGCCACCTGCGGAAACATGGATTCTAAAGCCTCACCCAGATAACAATTATAAGGATCCATTGGCACTGTCTGAGCTTGGACAAAAAAGGCATGGAATCAGCATAATGAGAACTCAGGAGCCTAGAAAGAGCAGCACACAAAGCTTTACCGCACACCTCTAGGGGAGTGGCTCACAAATGCAAGTTCTAGGCTTGCAGGAAGTCAGGTGCACTATAGGCCCACACTGCCCAGCAAGGAGGCTGGGTTAGCAGGAAGCTGACAGTGGCAAGCTAGAGCCACCAGGAGCCACCCTTCTGCCCTGCAGCCTCAATCTCCCCACAGTGTCGTTCTTAGAGAATCTCACATGAGCTGCTGAGAAAGCTGTGTTCTCAGAGTCCTAGACTCAGCAGAGCAGAGCCTGGAAGAGTGGNCTTGAACCTGGCCTTTGGTGGGTGGGATGTGGGTTATATCCCTGAGATTCAACACCAAATTCTTGTANTCCATTGCTTTCTCAAGTGAGAGTAAGGCAAACGGAAAACTGGACTGGAGCCTTCTGACTTCTGCACCAAGGAAGGGCCTCTCCTGCCTGTGGGTGCAGCTTTATGCTCACAAAAGCTGGCCCCTTTATGCTACAGCACCTGTACATATTATGGCCAGAGAAAGCCTCAAAGAGCATGCATGAAGAGGAACTTTGGTCAGGATTTATGAGCAGGGGTAGAGGTTCTAATCCCTCATAGGGCTGCCTATCATGTGTGGTGGTGTCTTGCAGCCCCTCACTGTNGAGTCACGTCTGGGTTCAGCAAAGCTAAGCAGTCCAGATGCTGCCTTGAGTCCCACTAGGGCATCGGTTTGTGATATCTACTCCCTTTCCCCATCTGCACTGATGCTCTCCATATCTGCTCTTTTGCCCTGTCCACTGAGCAAGCTTTTTCTGTTCTCATTCTCTCTGACCTACTGGAAATGTATTTTCTTTTATTCCCTTCCTGCAACATTAGTGGAATTATAGCAGGCTCAGAGATAAGCCATGTATTTAAGATGCCATGTTTTATAATTCACATGAAACAAAATGGATGCATGGGTCACTTAAAACTCATGTGTAAATTAAGTTGTTTGTTATCATAAAGCCATCCTCTGATCAATATATGGAAAACAAAAATAATTTTGGCCTTTCTGTTTGGAAAAGCAAATCAGAACAAATTAACAGCAGCAGAGCAACTATCTGAGGACAGTGACAGCTGTTNTCTTGCTCTGAGAACAGAACTGAAGGGCCAGGACATGAAGTGCAGCATGAAGGATGTCATCCAGATGTGAGAACTGTCACTGGGAGTGCTGTGGTAGCCACATCCATCTTCTTAAGCCATGATTTCTTCCTTTAAAAGTAGACTCTTGCACTATTTGGAGTTCTGAGTCTCCAAATGTAACAGTGCAAACATTCATCATTTGTCAATGAATTGTGAGAGATACAACATGCTTGACCCAGTGCCAGGCACTGGGGAGAGTGAGGAAGCAGGCAACACTGCATCTTCCATGGAGTATTTACAGGTTAGCCGCAAAAAGCAGCCAGTAAGCATTCCAAAAAAAACCCAAAAAAACCAAAAAACCAAAAACCAAAAACCAAACCAAANCAAAACAAACAAACAAAAAAAACAAAAGTTGAGTATAGTGGCACATGTCTGTAATCCCAGCACTTTCAAGGGGAAGACATATCAAGGTCATCCTCAGATATAGCTCCAATTCCAGGCTAGCCTGGGCAATACAAGATCTTGTCTCAGAAAATAAACAACAAAACAAACTCAAAGCTACCTGTCTTTCCTCACCTTTATATACTTCCATAAAGAAACTTCGCTTTCATCTGGGACAAGTGTTTAAGTAGACATGGACAGCCACTATGAAATGAGGTTCACCCTACGGTGTTGCTACTTAGGCATAATTATTCTGTATTCTCATTGCTACAGATTGGAGAACTGAGGCTTGAATATGTGAAGTGTATCCCAAAGGACATTTTAAGTAACATCCTTCTTTTTTTCTCCCTCCTTTCCTCTCTCCTGTCCGCCTCCTTCTTGTCGGTGGTGTGTGTGTGTGTGTATGTGTGTGTGTGTGTGTTCTTTTATACACATCTAGATGTGTATAAGAGACAGGTGTGTGTGTGTGTGTGTGTGTGTGAAGGGGGCAGAGGGAGGGAGAAGCTTCATGTGACAGTGAGCATGGAAAAATCAAAGGAAGAGCTTTCCCTATTTAGTTCTGTCCTTCCAGTATGTTTTGCAGCAGGGTCTCTCCGTTCTCTTCTGTCATGCAGGCTAGCTGCTTGGAACCTTTGGGTGACTCTGTCTTTGCTTCCCACCTCCCTGCAGGACTGATAGGATTACAACCTATCTATTGGTTGTATCTATAGGTATTCAACCACATCTAGCTGTTTTTACCTGAGTTCTGGAGGTTGAACTCAGGTCTCCCTGGCCCAGCATGTTCACTTCTTACTGCTGTTGTAACACTGGCTAGAAACTATGCAAATGTATCCTGCAACAGCTTGGCAGCATAGGAGCTCACTGGGCTGCTTACTTTGAGCCTAGGGGAGAGTCTGTCCCATGTTCCTTTTAGCTTCCAGGGCCACCTGCATTTCTTGGCTTGTGTCCCCTTACTCCATCTTAAAGCATGCCATCCCAGCTGAACTGCTCATCAAATCACTATCTCTCTCTACAGCTACATTTTCTTCTGCTCCTTCTCCAATGGACACTCATTGTATTAAGGCTTGTATGGTAATAGGTGTTCTGTACTTCAAGATCAGCAACTTAATCACACACATTCTCTTTTGTTACACAAGGTGACTTATACAGATTCTGGGGCATGGATCAGGATGAGGATGTTCCTGAGGGGCCACAACTCAGTNTATGGTAAGTAGAAAGACTGGTTCAGAACTCCATCCTGTTTTTGAAAGGCTTTAAGCTTCCTACACACCTGCTTACCATGAACTATGAGCTTCAGTCATATCCTCAGACCACTTTGCCATAAACACACCCACCATGTCTTTCCTAAGGAATTCCTTTTGCTAGGAATTTCGCTCAGAAACTCCTACCTATCCTTCAAAGTCCCATTTTAAGTGTTTCCTGGTAGCCTCTCCTATGTCTTCACCTTGTCAAACTCTGTCCATGAAAGAGTGCATATCTTCAGATGTTACTGCCTCTGTCTCTCCTTTTCTGTATTTATGCATTTCCTTAAAAGCCAAATTTCTTCCCTTCAATGTTGTTTTCCATACTCACCACTACCTGGCACACAACAAGCACGCAGTACATATTCTTGAACTGACCCGAAGCTAAGTTAGGAAAATAGTAGAGACTGAGGGGTGGGAGTGGAAGTGGCTCATTGGGTCTAAGTGCCAATCCCAGTATCCATGGAAATAGCTTGGTATGGTTGTACATGTCCCTAAAATCCCAGAACTGTATAGTATAAAGACAGAAGAACTGTCTAATACCAATCCCAGTACCCTTGTAAATAGCTTGGTATAGCTACACAAGTCTCTATAATCCCAGAACTGTACAGCGCAGAGACAGAAGGACTGCTGGCGTTTGCTGGCCCTACAGCCTAGCTCCAGATTCAATGAGAGATTCTGCCTTAGAAGAATAAGGTGAAGAGTGGTAGAGCAGGGCAAGGATACCTAACATCCTCCTCTGGCCTTTGAATGCAGAATGGGGAAAGAAAGAAAGAGAGAGAGAGAGAGAGAGAGAGAGAGAGAGAGAGAGAGAGAGAGAGAGAGAGAGAGAGAGAGAGAATTTCAAAGCTAGATTGTACAATCTTTCCAGCAGTATAATGTTTTTAAAAAGAAATAAATGAACCACACATACTCCCAACTCCCATTAATTAACTGAGCCCATGCTGACTACTGAAGAAACTCTAGTCTACAGAAGCATGGCAAACATGGCTGTTGCAGGCCTTGCCCTTCTCCCTTATTCCCCCTGCCTTGCTAAAAATCACTAGATCACATTTCTAAAGGTAGCCACCAAGGTCTATTCCCTTACTTGGCCACTTGCTCCTCCAGAGGCTGACTACCAAGGTCCAGATATGAAAGTATTGAAGTCTAGCAATCAAAAGCCCCATTTGGATCACCTAATTAACATACCCAATTAAAATTAAACACCTCATCCTAACAAGGTGTTTCTCTTTTTACCTTTATAAATTGTCATTTTCATATGGGCCACTTCTGTCTCCTCTCTATCTAGAGGCAGTCCTTTGTCTCCCCTCCCATCCTCACACCACTACTCCCAGAAAAATACCTCTTCCCCCTCTCCCTTGTTCCGTTTTCTTCTTGTTTGTCCTTATCTTTTGTCTTTGTCTTTTGTTCCCTCCCCTTTGTCCCTCTGGGGTCACTAAATTTCCTTTGTGCTAAGAACTTGGTCTTGGGGTATCTTGATCCAATTTTGAGATTTCCTACAAGTACTATGCCAAATGTTGGCAATATAGAGCTCAAAAATGCACTCACTTGGGAAAAATGCCAAATGCCACATACAGCACCCCTAATCTGCACCAGCCACTGTGCTTGACTGTGCTGCACACCCCAGCTCATATAAGTGAAAGAACAACATCAGCCAAACAAGATCTCTCTGGCTGTCCTGGGCACATGGACTCTAGAAAGGGAGCTTATGATCTCTCTGTTGGCAGGCAGTAGCTCTATACAGCAGAATGCTTCAGACTGTGGAGACATCTTAATAGAGAGCTGATGGCACTCTTTTGGGAAGGAGGGTGTGTGAAAGCAACTTAGGGAGTCTGGACAAGCATTTTAAACATTAGAATATTCCAACCAAAGTAGAAAAGGAATACAAGAGTTCACTGGAGGCAGGATGGCTAAGCAATGTTTTAGTTGCACATATACGTACTGTGTGCAGTGTGGAGGCCCAAATTATTCAGGGTCAGAGAATCTAAGCTTGCTTTACCCAGGAGGGCTGCATAAAGAGATGATTTGGCCATGAGCATGTTTACCAGGTGTTTGGAAGGGTCTATACTTGGCTGTACAATGTGCTTTGATCTTGCAAGGGGGAGGTCTTCTGCCTCTCCCCTTGACATATTATAAAAAGAAGTCCTTTTCAAATAAAGGACGAGGCTGTTGGGTATTGATCCAGGTCCTCCCGAAGCTATCCTGTGTTTCTGTCTTTCTTCTCATCAGCTAGGTCNCTCTTTCTATCTGATAATTTTTTATCCCTCTCTCCTCCACCTAAGAACCCTTCAAAAGGTGGGAGCTNGCCTCCCACAGTGCAGACAGTAGTGCAGGTGTGTCTAGACTTAGGATATGTGAGACATGGTTTTGGGTTGTGTTGTGCATTAGCACCTTTCCTCACTGTTGTGACATAGCATGTGACAACAGCAACTTAAGAAATGGTTCATCCGCAGGGCAATGGTGGCACACGCCTTTAATCCCAGCACTTGGGAGGCAGAGGCAGGTGGATCTCTGTGAGTTCGAGGCCAGCCTGGGCTACCAAGTGAGTTCCAGGAAAGGCGCGCCAAAACAACAACAACAACAACAACAACAAAAAACTAGCTCACAGTTGAAGCTACAGTCCATCATATGTGATGATGGTGGCATGAGTGTGAGGTGGCTGGTTACATCACAACCAGTCAGGAAGCAGAAAGGGATGAATGCTGATGCTCATCTCACTTTCTCTTTATTTAGTTCAGGACCACAGCTCATATTCAGGGTTGCTCTTCATTGNACTTTCATTGCACATTCTTGAAACACCCTCATACACACCTAGGGGTGTTGCCATGGTGATTTTAAAACCAATGGAGACTACAGTGAAGATTAACCATCACCTAAAAGAAAAGAAATTCCTTGCTGTGGGATCTAGTCCATCAAGTATGGAAAGCATTGATGGCTCTGCATCTACACTTCGGGTTAGAAACAGTCTGGTTGGTAATGGAACTCTGCCAGCTCTTTTAATAAAAGGCCTGGGTGGGCAGAAAGCTCCCAGTGCCCATGGGTGTCTGTGTCTCTGTTCCTCACTCATCTGTCAGCAANCATGAGTGCTGTGATGTTCTTTCATCAAAGGAGCTAGTGGAACCCACATGGGCTCAGTGGGGAAATGACCTTTTCAAATACATCTTGTCCTATGGCAAGCCTGATCAACATATGGAGAAATTTCCTTTAAATAGTCTTAGATGGTATTTCTTCTGGATCCAAAAATACTCTAATTAAACCTCCAGGATCTTAGGGTGTGTAGTTCTGCTGAGCTGGGATAAAACTCATGACTCTGCCCATGGCTGACCTTGTGACCTCAAATACCAGCCAAGGTTTGAGGAGACCTGTAGCTGCTTCTTGAGCAGTAGACCAGGTTTCAGGGGGACAGGGACAGTCCCTTCCATCCTGAGGAGTCACACACAAAACAGGAAGTCAGTAAACATTAGCACCTCCCACCTTCACTCTCACTTTTAATGGATATTTTCAGAGAAGTTAAAATACAGTCTCATGCCAACTACACCTGTGAGTCAAGGAGAACAACTGCTGAGAAAATGGCATTTCCCCTCTTTTGGCAAAAGTAAGAGAGCCTTGTGAACCTCCATTCTATGGCTGGGGTGCCAAGTGGCTGGGCCTTGCCAAATCTCCCCCAACCTCACTCATGCTGCTTGCCAGCTCAGAGTTTGGAGCTGTCCATATGCCAGCCCAGACCTGGCTGTGTGTGCCTGATCTCATGATCAGTCCATCCCCGACCTGTTCTGGTATTTAGGATGTCAGATTGGATTTTGATCACTGTTTGAGATCTTGACACAAAATAAACAGGTTGGCACTTTTCCCTGGGAGGTAAGGGTGCCAGGATTTTAATCCTGTCTTGGAACACTTCTCTGAACTGCTACCCTGCCTCTAGGTTCCCATAGACAAATTAGGAAGGGACAATGTCTCTTTCCATGCAGTGGCCAGCAGCCCCATGTCAGTTACCTGAGGATAGTTATTTTCAACTCTGGCCTCACTTTAGTACCATCTTGTGAGCTTTGCCAAATATGGCCTGTGGCTGGAAAGCTAGTTCATTCAGCAAAATCCTTGCTATATAAGCATGATGACCTGAACTGAAGCCTCAGAACCCACCTAAAAAAGCAAGTGTGGTGGTAAACAATGCAATTCTATAACTGAGGTGGTAGAGAAGGGTTCTGTNGGCTCCCTGGTTTGCCAGCCTAAACTAAGGGGTAAGTTCCAGGTCAATGAAAGACTCTGTCTCAAAAACAAGGTGGATGGTGTCCTGAGGAATGACCTTTAAGGTTGACTTTGGAGTCTACATTTATGCCCCCTCCCACCCCAATGGGAGCCAGTGCCAATACCACAGATGCCAGGCTTTGGTTGGTGCAAGATTGACCTCGGCATTTAGACTTTTCAAGAATTTCCTTGATGATACTAACTTGAAGCTTGGAAGAAGGGAAGGAAATGGAGAGGTAGGTAATCTCCTTCACTAATCCATAGGCTGGGTATCCTGTGTTAACTGGTTGGGAAGGTGTATNGGAAACAAGGTACAAAGATAGCAAAAGTATCACCCAGGACCACATAGCCAAGCTGGGATGTGGAGATGGGCTTTCCTGGCCTTTTATAGCCCTGAAACAGCACTGCTGGCTCAGAACCTCTACATATGCATGTGTATGCAGTCTTATCCCCTTGCAGGTCTCAAGGGAAGGACTCCTCTGCTGTCCTTCATAACACCAAAATCAGGTAGAAACAGTGAGAACTCCAAAAAATTGTCAGCATAGGCAAACAGTGAGTCATACCATGGGACACAAGCAAGCATAAACACAACACAGTGCNTAACAAGGGAAGAGTGTGGCCGTGTGAGGTTAGGAAGAGAAGTCAGGACACAGACAACATTGTAAGTTACAATGAAAAATCCTNAATAATCTTAAATGCACAGAAAGAAGTTGGAATGTTAACCACATATAAGAGTTTGGACTTCTGTCCTGTGCTGGGCGTGGCAACAGCTCTCTATTCCTAATACAGACTCATGGATCAGACTGAGGAAGTCATAATGATACCAGAATAGAGCAGGCACTCCTTGGAAGAGCCCAGCAAATCTGTTTTGTATCTGGAGATGGCGCTCTTTCCTTAGCTTAGTGCTGCCCAGAGAGTCCAAATCTAAACCCTCATCCTGCCTCATATTTTCTTCTTGGTGGTTTATTTAAAAAGAAAAGAAAAGAAAAGAAAAGAAAACACCAAACAACAACAACAATCCATGTTTTCATCCCCCAAATTAAAAAGAAAAATAGATCTGCTATCAGCTATAATGAGGTGACAGGGGTTTTCTAAAGTCCCAAGTCAAGGACACAAACATTTCAGATTGAAT